>SKCR01009432.1:0-71394 GCA_019454045.1 Zanthoxylum bungeanum
AGTCCATATGATTAATACCAAATTAATAAGATATGAGACAGTATTAATCCATGTAAGGTTTAATCATTAAATATCCCTAGTCGTAGTATTATCGAGACTGGACATCGATAATGTGGAATAGGCTAGTGTTACACTTGTGCGTGTTATGGATGCGTAACGACATAGTTCTCATACATTTGGGTATTGAATACTCATGCAAGTGTAATAGGAGGTTGTGTTTACCGATGGTACGGAAACAGCTTCGCTCTAGATAGACCCCTCGGAATCCCATTGGTAGTATGACTATGTGTCTCTGGGAATCCGAATCAAGGTAGGTGTATTTTGTCTTAACCTGATACTTGCATCGCTAATACTTGCGACAATCAGTATACTTTTGTTTTGGTCGTCTGAGGCTTTAACAGGTTCTGTGTACGCCTCTTCTAGGTATATTGAGAATCATCGTGTATTGGGTGTGATGTCAAGATGGAAGTATCACTTCAATTATATGGAGATGATGATCAAGCAGGATACAGAACTGGTACTCTTGTATGCTGCAGCTATCGAGATAATATAACAAGGTCATGATTATCCGATTATAGAGACTAGTTGCTAGTGATCCGATATATGCTTCGTACGGGGCAGACACATTTCCAGCCCTAGGCCTTGCATGTGACATCTGGTACTAGATCGTAATACGCAATACTACGTATACTACGCCTGACAAAGATTACATATTCCTTTAAAGAATATTTCTGGAGAATTGTGTAGGCATGGTGCTTTGCTAGAAGCCAACCATGTCTTGTAAATCGGTGAGAACGTGGTACTGGGTACACACGTATTCGGATAGTCCGATGACCGTATTTTCTGCCAACAAATCCAGGCATCTCTTGGGTCGCTTCCCGAAGATTCACCATTGAGATTTGACTGGAACAGAAAATTAATCAGGGATTAATTATGAGAGAGAAAATTAATATGGGATCAATTACGGTAATAAATTAATCTGGGATTAATTAAAAGAGAAAGAATTAATCTGGGATTAAATTCGTCGAAAAGAGAGAACGCGATTAATTTATAATTAATCGGTAAAGTAAATTTAATATTGAAATTAGATTTTACTATTTAATTTATTTAACTAGGCTAAAAAATATATTAGATATATTAAATGAAATCAGATTTCAAAGCGGAATTAAAATTAGATTTTAATTCAAGCGAACGAATTAATTTAGAATTAATTCGTAAGCGACTTACATAATAATATTGCGAGGCATTATTATTTAATTAAATTGGATTTAATAAAGTCACAACGGTAATTCACTTAATTCGGAATTAAGCGAACCCGGGCCCGAGCGAAGTTGTGTGTTGGATTGTCCGACTTAAATTTAGAATTTGAAGCGGGGCCCACCAACATACATCAAAGTGTTTGACACATGATGGAATTTGGTAGTTGGTTGAGAATAAAGTCTTGGATTGCTTTTATTTCACTCAACCAAATACCAACACTCAACTTATTATTTAAAGTGACAAACTTTAGAAGTTGTAACACATCACTATTCATCATCTCCTCTTCTCTCTTCCATTTTGCCGAACATAAAGCTTCTCTTGGAGGAAATTTTTCTTTCATTTTTGTTCAAGCTAGCTCTTAAGGGGTGAACCAAGGTGATAGGGAAACTCACCCAAGTGTTGTAAACACTCAAAAAGGCTTGGAGCTTTTATCGAAATGCATAAAAGTTTTGAAACTCATCCGATCAATGTGAGTATTTCCGCAACTCTTTTGATTTTATTCACACACAAATCACTCTTAGATGATCTTGGAATGTTCTAGGAACACTTACAATGGTATCAGAGCATCTTAAGTTTGATTTTAAAATCTAGGGTTCATGACTTTAAATTTGGGATTTTTGGCTTGGAGCTTAATTTACCTAAATTGTTGGTTGGGATATGTTTATATGATGTTCAATTGGATTTGTGTATTGTTGAATTTTGAAAAATTGATAGGATTAATTTTCCCCAAAATATACCATTGGTCGAATGCATGCCCTAGATGTCTCATGGTGGAATTTTTGAAATTTAACAATTGGATGTGTTGATGGCATGATAGAAATATTGAATGTTGATTTAATTAGATTGAAATCAAATTGAATGATTTTTGTATGCCTTTGCCGTGAGCCATGATGCATGTTATAAGATTGATTTTGCTTCAATTTGTGTTGGACATGAATTGGAAATGTAGAGCATGATTAATTGAATTAATTAGTGTTTTGGAAGCATTAGATTAATTAATTAATTATGGTAATTACACTTGAATTGAATTAATTTGTAATTTGGAATAATGAGTTAATTTAATTTATTGTATTTGGGCTTAATGGGCTTGGTTGGGCCAAGTTTGGTTTAGGATAATTGGTTGGATCCAATTGGGCCTAAAACCATTTCCATAATGTCAAAATATGATAATTAGGCCTTTAAAATTTTAATTGGGCCTAATGGGCCTAAATTGATTTTTGGCATAAGGTGATTCCTAATTGGGCCTTGGTATCTTGGGTTTGACCCATAATTCCAAAGCCCATGCCTAAAGAATTAATTAAAAGCTCATTGGACTTTAATTGAATAGTATTGGATACTAATTGGGCCTTTGAGACCCATAAAGATTGGATTTGGAATCCAAGTCTAAAAGGCACTATTAAAAGTATAATTATTTAATTTGGAATTAAATATGAATTAACATTGAATATAATTTAAATTGGATTTGAAATTGTAGTTCGATATAATTCAAGAATACGTACTTTGAGTATTTATTCTTAAACGAGTTGGACTCACGCAAATCAAATCATTGTTTGAACATTGGATGGTCATTAATCAAAGATTAATTAATTGGATTATATTGATTGAATAACATGATTTATGTGAATACTTGGATGTATGTATGAATAATGTATATCAGATGGATATTAAAAGGGTGAGGGCAATTTTGGAAATTATTGT
This sequence comes from Zanthoxylum bungeanum, assembly GCA_019454045.1. Classification (NCBI taxonomy): domain Eukaryota; kingdom Viridiplantae; phylum Streptophyta; class Magnoliopsida; order Sapindales; family Rutaceae; genus Zanthoxylum; species Zanthoxylum bungeanum. The sequence goes on from SKCR01009432.1 coordinate 2,959, forward strand.
AATAAATTTAGAATTTATTAAATTGGACCTGCGTGTCCAGCCTATTACCTCTTTCCTCATTGTATTTCTCTTCTCACCAATTCCCCTCAATGTAAATGAGGTTTCTTTAGAAGTATTATGTAATTGGGTAGAAGTATGAATAGTGCTAGCGGGAAAGAGGAAATAGAGAGATTTGTTCTAGGAACAATTTGTTGTATATCCATCCGCATATCATTATTAATTTTATCGCGCCTTATTATGCTTTTAGAATGCATGCTTAAGGGTGTATGATGAGAACTAATTAAAGATAATAAATTGGTTGCCAAATCGTGACAAAAACCCTCATTTCATATTAAGCGTTTTTCCTTCCATTGAGTGATTCTCTCTCAAGATTCAAGATTGGCATTGGTTTGTTGGCTAAAGTCAATACCTTTGTCCATTGCGGATGTGTTTGAATCATGAAGGCTTTGTTTAATATCGTACGCCTTGGGCAAGTTGTGATTTGTTGGCCAAAGTCAAGGTCACTTCTTGTTCATCGGCTTCGATTACGAAGCTTTCCCACTGTCAATGGGTCACGCTTAACTGGTTTCATTAAGCTTGTTGAGCCAAAGCCAATGCTTAGTTGATTCAGAGGAAAAGGTTAGGCAATATATTGGATATATTGGCATATATTGGATATATGTTTCGGACTTGAAGGTCCCCACCTACTGGATCTATGAATTGGATGGGATCCAATTGATCTTTGAGATCTACCTAGTTAAGTTTCATACAACTTGTTGGCCAAAGTCAAGGTTGTGTGTTATTTAACGGGATCCTAGCCCACTAGGAAACTAGGTTTCCCGAGTACTCCACAGAGTGTTAGAGGCTCGCCAAAAAATAGTGGGAGACAAGTATTAATTTGCAATTTCGTTTAGATACTTGCCAATACGCGCTCATTTCATTTTTCGTCATTAATTATTTAAATATAAATGTATTAGTTGGACTAATATTCAATTGTTATTTTAATTGAACAGTTGGACTGTATTCAAACTACTTCATTTGTAGTTGGTTATATAATTGGATTATAGTAATCAATACATTTGAATGTAACCAATCAATAATAGTTGATTATATAGTTAGACTATAGTAATCATTATATTCGATTGTACCCGAAATCGTTGATTGGATAGTTGGACTATTGGAATCAAGATAACTGAAATATTAGCGTTTAAAACATAATCCTGGGTGAAAATGTCTTTAAGCGGCTTCAATTTTCAGATTGGGAATAGAACCTCAGGATAGTCCTGGGAGCCGAGAAGTTACTTTATTTGACAGAGTGACATCTCGGGCCTGAGCCCGGAGTTGAGCAAATAGTGGAGCATGAGCTTTGGAAGACTCATGGTGATGATAACTTTAGTGCTCAATCCATTATGCTTGCCGCAATGACTCTTTAATTCCGTCGTCAGAACTAAGGATTAGATCCTTATACCATGATGTTGAAATTAAAGGATCTTCATAGATCTAACCTTAGATCTTAGAAGTATGAATTGCAAAAGAAGTTCTTCGCTCGCATATGTTAGAAGGTACATCTGTTGAACACTAGGTGTCGCAGATGATTCCTGACATCGAACAGCTAGGTTAGCTGGGCATTACCAACGAGGCCGAGACTTCCAAAGATTTGATCTTACAGTCTCTACCTGAAAGCTGGGGCAGGTTCATTAAGAACCAAGAGAAAACTCTTGGAGAGTTGATGGCTATGCTCAAGGAGGCAGAGCCAGAGCTTCTTAAAAGGGGCAAAGGCAAAATCATCACAGTCTTCTGGGAAGACAAAGGACATATCCCAAGATGTCTGCCTAAACTGTGGCAAACGGGGTCACTGAATGCGTGACTGTAGTATGGACAAAGAAGACATGAAGGAAGTGAAGGCGGTGTTGGAGTTTCTAGGTCCATAGGATCGAATAATAAACATGAAACAAGTGCGAATACAAATCGAGAAAGTCACAAAATACTCACATCGATCGGTTGAGCGACTCGGAGGCAACAAAAATGAACTGACTGCCTCACTTCACTGCTCGACAGTGAGCAGCCCAGCTCATTGGTTTGGCGCCATTGGAAAATCATCTTCGAGCTCCAAACTTCGTCGAATGGTTCCCGACTCATGGGTGAACTTCCCTATCACCTTCGCATTGATCTCGGAGTGCTAGCTCTCGATGATTTTGCCACAAAACCATCGCACTTGCTTCCCTATTTCTTCAATCCACTCGACAGTTCACTGCCCACCAAGAAGAAGAAATGCGTGAGATGAGGAAGAAAATAAAGAGAGAGAGAGATGTGTTTTGTTAAGTTAAAATTGGTAAAATGATTTTCCAAAAAACATATACACCAATTTTTCCCTCCAAAACCAAGCCATTTAATGCTTTCCATCTACTCAAATCAACTCACATCAACTTCCCATCAATCATGAATAGTGACTGGCGTCAATCACTCAAAGTGAAATACATCTATCACTTGATTGACGGAAGATGTGACGCTAGAAGCGACTAGCGATTTGACACTTGATTTGATTTGCCACACTCGAATTTGAAATGCGAATGCGCTCGCAAATAATCTCGGGCTCGAGTTCGCTAATTCCAAATTAACGAACTTTCTGTTGCGTCGTTATTAAATCTAATTTAATTAAATAATCATGCCAAGCATAATTACTATTCACGTCGCTAATGAATTAATTCTAAATTAATTCGCTCGCCCGAATTAAAATCTAATTTTAATTTCGAGTCGAAATCCAATTTCGTTTAATATATCGAATATATTAATTTATCGATTAATTCCAAATTAATCGTTCTCTCTCTTTAAATGATATTTTATCCCAGATAAAATATCTCCGTAATTAATCCCAGATTAATTTTCTCTCTCATCTTATTAATCCCAGATTAATTAAAGTGCGAGTCATACGTCATCGGTGAATATTTGGGAAGCGACCCATGAGATCCCCGGATATGTTGGCAGTAAATTCGGTCGTCGGACTATCCGAACACGTAAGTACCATGTACTACGTTTATACCGATTTACAAGACAAGGTTGGCCTCTAGCAAAGCGCCATGCCTACCCAATTCTCCGGAAACATCCTTATAGGAATAAAGGATCTGTATCAGGCGTAGTATACGTAGTATTGCGTATTTCTGTCCAGTATCAGATGATCACATGCAAGGCCTGGGGCTGGTACAGTGTCTGCCCCGTACGATGCATATATCGGATAACGAGCAACTAGTCTCTTTAATATCGGATAATCATGACCAAGTCATATTATCCCAACGGTTGCAACCTTATTTAGAGAGCCAGTTCTGTATCCCTGCGCGATCATCAACTCCATATTACTGGAGTGACACTTCTGTCTTGACATCACACCCAACACACTACGATTCTCGATATACCCAGAATTGGCGTACACAGGAACCGGTTAAAGCCCTGGACGACCTCAACCAAAGTATATTGATTGTCGTATGCATTAGCGGTGCAAGTCTCAGGTTAAGACCAAATACACCTACCCTGATTTCGGACTCCATAGACACGTAGTCATACTACCAATGGAATTCCGAGGGGGTCTATCCAGAGCGAAGCTGTTTCCCGTACCATCGGTGAAACACAACCTCCTATTACACTTGCATGAGTATTCTATACCCAAATATATGAGAACTATGATGTCGTGCCCTCACAACGCGCACAAGTGTAATACTAGTCTTTTACGCATTCATCGATGTCCAATCTCGATGATGCTCTGACTAGAGATGTTTAATGATTTTTCCTTCGTGGACTGATATTGTCTCATATCATTCTCCGTCCGGGAACAAATCATAGGACCTCCTATCATTTATATATCTTGGTGATCTAATCACAAATGATAAGAGTGCAATCTCCTTTGTCACATAGTTAATTTGTACAACAACACCATGATCTGTACAAATAGTGACGCTATGGGTCATAATTGTCCAACAATCTCCCACTTGGCCTATAGCCAGTCACTCGAGTTTCTAACACCCGAACTATGTACGGTTTGGCTCAATTGCTGAGAAGGACTTTCGTCAGCGGATTTACATGATTATCGTCTGATGCGATTTATTCGATCATCACATCGCCACGATGTATGATCCGAACGAATCAGATGAATATCGAAGTATATATATGGATCGTTGATGAGACCATTAATTCTTTAGCCTGTGCTCAAGCCTAGCTTAGCTGCTAACAGAATTATATCTAATCTAACTAGATTTATTATCGACCCAAATGGCTTCTATTGCCGCTTCAGCTGCAGCAATAATCCACATTTCTTGTTTATTCGGTAATAGTATCTTGCTTGGAAGATTTCCAGCTCACTGTTCCGTTATTCAAACTGTGTAGTACCGTTTACGACTTACAGTCGACTATATCGGTTAGGAAACTTGCAACAGTGATCCCAGTCACTTCAAGTTCTCCTTCTCGAGAGATTAAGACAGCATCCTTAGTTCTCCAAGATACTAACGAATGTTCTTATTATTAATCCAGTGACTATCACTCGGATTGGCCTGTTTGTGAATCATATGCTCAAAGGGTATGAGACACCAGGTCGCATACATTTTTTTTTCAATGTACGATTCCACAGAAAGTTTTCGAAAGCCACGCTTTCGCCGATAGTTATTTTATGGGAATTTCATTTCCAAGAAATGACATATTATCATTATTTATTTAGGACAGCCACTATCAGTGCGCTCCCACTAACCTCCTTATATACACAAGAATCATTTTGTTTTGAATTAAATCATAAACCATTATGATCACATCAAAACGACAATTCGAAGAACCTATGCTTGCTTCAATCCAAACATGGATCGAATAACCCGCAAACCTGTTTGCTAGTTTTGGTACGACAAAATTGACAGGATGTTGTAAACATCCTCCAAAAGGTTTCCTTTTCAGGAAAGCGATTTTCCCATAAAGCTGACATATTTCATAAATGCAACATGCAGCGTTAGCAAGCATTATCCAAATGGATTTACCGTGGCAACATGTAAAAGGTTAAATTGTAATCAACACAATGTTGATAACGATACCTTTCCGCTAAAAGCCTAGCTTTATACGTTGGTATGTTGCCATCCATGTATGTCTTCCTAGAAGACTTATAAGTACCAATAGGCACAATGCCTTGCGGTACATCAACTAGTCTCCAAACTTGTTGATATACATGGAATCCATTTCGGATTCATGACACTTTGTCATAATTAGGGAGTCGATACCTTGTATCACTTCCTCATACGTAGTAAGTTGGTATTCCTCAATAAGATTGACATCTTTATGAGGTAAGATCAGAAACCCATACCCAAGGTTGTTTTCTGACTCTTTCCGACATACGCGGTTCTTGTGTATTCGAAGATTAATGGTATAGTTTCATCCTTGATGAACCATATATATGTTCCATTTAGATTCGGTGCCTTGAACAATATTACTCTGATTTTCATCGAGTTATACTATCCTCCCACTTACCACTGCATATCGGTATTCCTCTAAGGAAAACCGCATGGCGAGCAACAATTACATTGTTCTCATGTGAGATGTATAAGTACAATACTTATGGTATCCCTGTGATAACCTACAATTGGCACTTATCCATTTGGGTTTCATTTTGGTATCATCCAAACATATGCCTAGCATATCCAAATTATCAGGAGTGAGAAACCCAGTTTCTTTCCTGTTCATATCTAATATGAAATCTGTCAAACAGATTTTTAATGGAACCTTATTCTAAATAAGTTCGGCACTGTTTATGCTTATCCGTTGAAGGAAATGGTAGCTCAGAGCGACTCATGATTAACCTTATCATGTCCAACAAAATTCGGTTACTCGGTTCGGACACACCGTCAAATTGACGTGTTCCGAGAAGAGTCCTCATTTGAAAGAATATTTTACTCTTTCAAGTATATAAGAAACTTATTGCTTAAATATTTTCCATTACGGTCTTACCGTGACGGTTTAATACTTTACCCAATCTTTTTGTCTATTTCGCGTCGAAACTTCTAAAGTTTCCAATTTGTGTTCTTCAAAAGAAACACATAACCACAACGCGATGCCACATCCGTAAAGGTCACGAAATATTCATATCCACATCTAGCCTAGCTAGACATGGGCCCACTTGTTTCACTATGAACTAGGGCTAACAGATCGGTGGCATTTACACTTTGCCCAATAAACTAGATTCGTAGACTTTATTTGAATAGAATCAATTTAGTCCGAGTACCCACTCTTCAAAAGTACGGATATACGAGTCTTGTTTAATTGTGTCACAGACAACAATGACACAATTAGTCTCTTCTGATCAAATCAGTTTGAGCTATTTGTTTGTCATGTTATATATTCAAGATTTATTTATATTCAAAAAATAAATTCTGTTATTCACATCTAATGTGTTTATCTCAATATCATCTTTATATAATAAAACACTTTAGTGTTCTAGAATATAAAGGTTCAATCCGCAACGGATTAAACACTGATATAGAGATAATGTTCCTAGTCAAACTAGTTACATTATAACAGTTTCCTAATCCTGCTCATAGCAGATTTTGAACATCAGTATATATTTATGTACCACACTAAGTATTTAAAATCTAATTTTAATACTAGTAGTGAACATAATTTTGACAAACATATTTGAAGTCAGAGCCTTGCTCGTTCTTCAATTCCTTCATGTCTGCTTTGTCCAAACGGTAGTCACGCTTCTGCGATCCCGTTTGCCACATCAAACAAATATTTTGAGATATGTCATTTATCTTCCCAGAAGATTATAATGATTTTACCTTCGCCCGTTTCAACACTTTAGAAGCCTTTGGCCAAGCCTTGGCCTTCTAGAATATCGAAGTAAGGTGCGCCTTGCGCTACTTGCCTAATTGCAAAGTTTAACTTGATCTTTCTTGAGAATAGTCATTAACCCTCCAAGAGTTAACTTTTTCAATTTTAGTACTTCTAAAATCTAAACATAGATGTATGAAGATCCTTCAATTTCTTCATCATACTTTAAGGATCTAATCCTTAGTTCTGATTCAGAAATTAAGGAGTCTACTTGACAAGTATAATGGATTAAGCACTTAAGTTGTCATCACATAAATCTTCCAAAGATTATGCTATACTATTTGCTTAACTCCGGGCATTAGGCTTAATTTATTATTTTATCAAATAAAATAACTTATTATTTTCCAGGACCATCCTGAAAATTTATTCCCAATTTTGAAAATTAAAGCATTTAATTACATTTTCCCTAGGATTATGAATTAAACGTCAATCTTTCAATTTTATCTTGAATTTAATAGTCCAACTATTTAATCAATTAATTAGGTACTATTAAATATAATGATTATTATAGTCCAACTATATTAATCAACTATAATTAATTAAATCAAATATATTGATTATTATAATCCAATTATATAATCAAATATAAATGAATTTTGAATATATAGTCCAACTATTTATTAAAACAAAAATTTAAATATTAGTCCAACTAACATTTAATTTGTTTTGATGAGTGATATTGTTTGAGCGCATATGGCGAGTAATTGAACGAATATTGCAAATTCAATTCTTGCCTCCCACTATTTTTCGGCGAGCCTCTAACCCTCTGTCGAGTACTCGGGAAACCGCGTTTCCTAGTGGGCTAGGATCCCGTTAAATATCACACAATCTTGACTTTGGCCAACAATTGTATGATAATTAACTAGGTAGATCTCTAAGATCGATTGGATCCAATCCAATTCCTAGATCCGGTAGGGGGACATCCAAGTCCGAAACATATATCTTATATATGCCAATACATCCAATGTATTACCTAACCTTTTTCCTCTGAATCAACTAAGCATTGGCTTTGGCACAACAAACTTATTGATCCCAGTCAAGCGCGACCCATTGACCATGGAAAGCTTCGTAATCAATGTCGATGGACAAGAAGTGGTCTTGACTTTGGCCAACAAACCACAACTTGGACAAGACACTGATATGGAACAAAGCCTTCGTGATTCAAACACATCTTCGACAGACAAAGGCCTTGACTTTGGCCAACAAACCAATGTCGTCTTAGATCTTGAGTAAGAATCACTCAATGGAAGGAATGACGCTTAATATTTAGTGAGGGTTTTTCGCGTGCAAATTGGCAACCAATTTATTATCTTTGTTAAGGTCTCATCATCATACACCCTTAAACATGCATTCTAAACACATAATAAAGCGCATATGAAAAATAATAATGATATGCGGATGGATACTTTACACATTGATCCTAGATCAAATCTCTCCATTTCTCTCTCCCGCTAGCACAAATATTTCTTCTACCCGTTACACTACACTTCTAAAGAAACCTTATTTACATTGAGGGGAATAGGTGAGAAGAGAATACAAAGAATATGAGGTAATAAGGCTGGACACGCAGGTCCAATTAATAAATCAAATTTATTACACAATTTCTAAAATTGTCCACCCATCTAATATCCATCTGATATACATTATTCATGCATCGCAACCATGTATTCACACAAGCATGTTATCAATCAATCTAATCAAATTAATTAATATGATAATTAGTGACCATCCAATGTTCAAACAACGATTTGATTTTGCTCGAGTCAAACTCGTTTTTGTGAATAAGTACTTAAAGTACGAATTCTCAAATTAAATTAAATTACATAATTAAATCAAATTTAATACGCATTTAATTCTAATTCGCTATTTAATTCCAAATTAAATAACACACTTTATTTAAAACCTTTTACGACTTAAATTCCAAATTTAATCGCTACGGGTCTCAAAGCCCGATTAACGTCCAACGTCAATTTAATTAAAGTCCAATAGGCTTTTAATTAATTTCTTAAGGCGTGGACTTTTGGTCAACTCGGGTCAAACCGAATAACCAAAATCCAACCTGGGAGTTACCCCATAAGCCTAGAAATCAATCTTGGCCCAATTAACTTTAAAGGTCCATTAAGTCGCATTTGGGCTTTATGGAAGCGGTTTTGGGCCCAATTGGATCCAATCCAATTTGCCTTAACCCAACTTTGTACAACAAAGCCCATTAAGCCCAATAACAACATTCAAGCCCAATTTCACAAAATAGGCCCAATTAATTAAATCACAAAAACCCAATTTCATAATTTAATTACCAAAGTGCATTAACACAATTAATTACCCAATTAACATTTCTAAAACATCAATTAACACAACTAATCATGCTTATAACCACAAAACATGTCCAACATATTTTGATCAAAAATCAAACCCATTTATCATGCTTTAACTCTCGGCCAAGGGGAATTATTATGCCAAATTCAAATCCAATCCAATTGAATCAAATTCAACATTAAATCAATATCCCCAAATGATTTCTAACACATCCAATGAATCAAAAAACCAAAAATTCACCAAGAACACAAAGGGCATATTTTCGGCCAAGCTCAAAAATTGGGGAAATTTGTTCAAACAAAAAAAATTTCTTCAAATTGATCAAATCAATCATAAATAAAAACATATTTAAACATACTCATTCATCCAATTTCACAAATCATGCTCAAACATATTTTTACCCAAATTTTAGCCCTATGTCAAATTTCATGCTTTTACTCGCTCTGATACCATTGTTGGAGTTTCTAGGTCCATAGGATCGAATAATAAACATGAAACAAGTGCGAATACAAATCGAGAAAGTCACGGAATACTCACATCGATCGGTTGAGCGACGCGGAGGCAACAAAAACGAACTCACTGCCTCACTTCACTACTCGGCAGTGAGCAGCCCAGCTCACTGGTTTGGCGCTATTGGAGGATCATCTTCGAGCTCCAAGCTTCGTCGAATGGTTCCTAGCTCATGGGTGAACTTCCCTATCACCTTCACATTGATCTCGGAGTGCTAGCTCTCGATGATTTTGCCACAAAACCATCACAATGCTTCCCTATTTCTTCAATCCACTCGGCAGTTCACTGCCCACCAGAAGAAGAAATGCGTGAGATGAGGAAGAAAATAAAGAGAGAGAGAGATGTGTTTTGTTAAGTTAAAATTGGTAAAATGATTTTCCAAAAAACATATACACCAATTTTTCCTCCAAAACCAAGCCATTTAATGTTTTCCATCTACTCAAATCAACTCACATCAACTTCCCATCAATCATGAATAGTGACTGGCGTCAATCAATCAAAGTGAAAGACATCCATCACTTGATTGACGGATGATGTGACGCTAGAAGCGACTAGCGATTTGATGCTTGATTTGATTTGCCGCACTCGAATTTAAAATGCGAATGCGCTCGCAAATAATCTCGGGCTCGGGTTAGCTAATTCCAAATTAATAACTTTCCGTTGCGTCGTTATTAAATCTAATTTAATTAAATAATCATGCCAAGCATAATTACTATTCACGTCGCTAACGAATTAATTCTAAATTAATTCGCTCGCCCGAATTAAAATGTAATTTTAATTTCGCGTCGAAATCCAATTTGTTTTAATATATCGAATATATTAATATATCGATTAATTCCAAATTAATCGTTCTCTCTCTTTAAATGATATTTTATCCTAGATAAAATATCTCCGCAATTAATCCCAGATTAATTTTCTCTCTCATCTTATTAATCCCAGATTAATTAAAGTGCGAGTCATACGTCATCGGTGAATCTTTGGGAAGCGACCTATGAGATCCCCAGATATGTTGGCAGTAAATTCGGTCGTCGGACTATCCGAACACGTAAGTACCAAGTACACGTTATACTGATTTACAAGACAAGGTTGGCCTCTAGCAAAGCGCCATGCCTACCCAATTCTCTGGAAACATCCTTACAGGAATAAAGGATCTGTATCAGGTGTAGTATACGTAGTATTTCGTATTTCTGTCCAGTATCGGATGATCACATGCAAGGCCTGGGGCCGGTTACAGTGTCTGCCACGTACGATGCATATATCGAATAACGAGCAACTAGTCTCTTTAATATCAGATAATCATGACCAAGTCATATTATCCCGATGGTTGCAACCTTATTTAGAGAGCCAGTTCTGTATCCATGCACGGTCATCAACTCCATATGACTGGAGTGACACTTTCGTCTTGACATCACACCTAACACACTACGATTCTCGATATACCCAGAATTGGCGTACACAGGAACCGGTTAAAGCCCTGGACGACCTCAACCAAAGTATATTGATTGTCGTATGCATTAGCGGTGCAAGTCTCAGGTTAAGACCAAATACACCTACCCTGATTTCGGACTTCCATAGACACGTAGTCATACTACCAATGGAATTCTGAAGAGGTCTATCCAGAGTGAAGCTGTTTCCCGTACCATCGGTGAAACACAACCTCCTATTACACTTGCATGAGTATCATATACCCAAATATATGAGAACTATTTTGTCTTGCCCTCACAACGCGCACAAGTGTAATACTAGTCTTTTACGCATTCAACGATGTCCAATCTCGATGATGCTCTGACTAGGGATGTTTAATGATTTATCCTTCGTGGACTGATACTGTCTCATATCATTCTCCGTCCAGGAATAAATCATAGGGACCTCCTATCATTTATATATCTTGGTGATCTAATCACAAATGATAATATTGCAATCTCCTTTGTCACATAGTTAATTTGTACAACAACACCATGATCTGTACAAATAGTGACGCTATGGGTCATAATTGTCCAACAGGCGGGCAAGGCTCCAACTTCAAGAATGTTTGTTATAAACATGACCACTACTGGTTTAAAAATTGGATTTTTGATATTGGATGTGGAACATACATATGTACTAATGTGTGGGATCTGCTGATGAGCAGGATACAGACTTCAGATGAGATCAACCTATGAGTCAGAAACAGGATATGAGTCATTGTTTTGGCCGTAGAAACCTAACTTTTGGAACTGCCCTTGGGCATGTACTTAAATTAGGAAAATGTTATAATGTACCTAGTTTGACTAGAAACATTATCTCTATATCTAGTATAACTCGTTGCGGGTATACCTTTATGTTCCAGAACACCGGGTGTTTTATTTATAAAGATGATATTGAGATATACACATTAGATGTGAATAAAAATATTTATATTTTGAATATAATGAATCTCAAACATATAACATGACAAACAAAAGCTCAAACCGAATAAATCTGTGGAGACTTAAAAGTGGCATTGTTGTCTAGAACACATTAACAAGACTCGTATATCCATACTTTTGAAGAGTGGATACTAGGACGGATTTGATTCTAATTCAAATGATGTCTACGAATATAATTTATTAGGAAAATTGCCTTAAACACCTTTTACTTGGTAAAAGTGCAAGTGCCACCGAGCTGTTAGCCCTCGTTCATGGTGACGTATGTGGGCCCATGTCTAGCTAGGCTAGAGGTGGTTATGAGTACTTTATAACCTTTACGGATGTTGCATCGTGTTATGGTTATGTGCATCTTATGACACATAAATCGGAAACTTTTGATATATTCAAAGTGTTTCGACACGAAGTAAGGAAACAGACAAATAAAAGTATTAATACATTGCGGATGGACCGTAGTGGAAAATACTTAAACATATAAGTTTCAAGATAACTTGAAAAAGTTTGGTATTCTTTCAAAATGGACTCCTCCCGGGACACCTCAATTTGACGGTGCGTCCGAACAGAGAAACCGAACTTTGTTGGACATGGTAATGTTAATGATGAGTCGCTCTGAGCTACCAATTTCCTTCTGTTGATACACATTAAACAGTGAAATACTTATTTTGAATAAGGTTCCATGAAAATCTGTTAGACAGACTTCATATTAGATATAAACAGGAAAGAAATCAGGTTTTTCATTCTGAAGATTTGAGAATGCTGGGCATATGCTAAATGTTTGGATGGTACCAAACTAGAACCCAAATCGGATAAATGCCTATTTGTAGGTTGTCCTATGGAAACCAAAGTATAGTACTTATATAACTCACAAGAGAACAATGTAATTGTTGCTCTCCATGCGGCTTTCCTAAAGGGAATTACTATATGTAGTGGTAAGTGGGAGGAAATTAAGACTCGATGAAAATCAGAGTAATACTATTCCAAGCACTGAGTCCTCACGGAACACCAACAGTTCATCAGGGATGAAACTGTACCAATAATCATCGAATACATAAGAACCGCTTAGGTCGGAGAGAATCAGAAAACAACCTAGGAGGTATGGGTTACTGATCTCACCTCATGTAGATATCAATCTTATTGAGGAAGGTGAACCAGCTACGTATGAGGAAGTGATACAAGGTATCGACTCCACTTTATGGAAAAGTGACATGATATCCGAAATGGATTCCATGTATACCAACCAAGTTAGGACACTGATTGATGTACCAAAAGGCATTGTGCCTATTGGTACTAAATGAGTCTCAAGGAAGAAATACATGGATGGAAACATACTAATGTACACAGTTAGGCTTGTATAGAAAGGGTATCGTCAACGACATAGTGTCGAGTATGACGAAATTTTTTCACATGTTGCCATGATTAAATCTCTTTGGATAATGCTTACTAATGCTGCATGTTTCATTTATGAAATATGGCACATGGACGTCAAAACCACTTTCATTAACGGAAACCTTTTGGTGGATGTTTACAACATCCTGACGGTTTTTTCGTGCCAAAGCATGCAAATAAGGTTTGCAAGTTAAATCGATCCATTTATAGATTGAAGCAAGCATTGTGTTATTGGAACCAACATTTTGATGAGATCATAATGGTATATGATTTCATTCAAAACGAATATGATTCATGTGTATATAAGAAAGTTAGTGGGAGCGCACTGACAATGCATGTCCTATAAGTTGATGATGAATTGCTTCTTAGCAATAACATTCCTATGATATAATCGGTGAAAGCTTGGCTTTCATTAAAATTCTCCATAGAATACCTGGGAGAAACAAGTTCTATTATAGGAATAAAGATCTACTGGGATAGATCTAGAAACTGCTGACACTCTCTCAGTGTTCGTACGTTTTGTTATGTACGTTACCTGGTGTCTCATATGCTTTGAGCATATGGAGTGACAATCAGGCCAATCCAGGTGATGGTCTCTGGATTGATGTTAAGAACATCCTTAAGTATCCTAGATGAACTAAGGATGTGTTCTTAAATTATAGGGAAATGAGAACTTGAGGTAACTAGGTTCACCGCTGTAAGTTTCCAAATTGATAAAAATGACTGTAAATCGCAATAAGGGTACATATATGGTTTAAATAATGGAGTAGTGAGCTGGAAATCTTCCAAGAAAGATACTATTGCCGAATAAACAACAAGAGCGGAACATTGCTGCAGCTGAGGCAGCAAAAGAAGGATTTTTGATCTATTTAATCCTAATATGATTAGGTGTAGTTCTGTTAGCAGTTGAGCTGGGCTACAACACAGGCTCTGGAATCGCGATCTCATCAACGATCCAAGTATATACTTCGACTATTTCATCTGATTCGTTAGATCATACATCGTGGCGATGTGATGATCGAATAAAATGCATCAAATGATAACATTGCAAATCCGCTGATGAAAGTTGTTTCTCAGTGGAAGTTTGAGCGACCCGTACATAGTTCGGGTGTATGATACTTGAGTTATTGGCTATAGGCCAAGTGGGAGATTGTAGGACAATTACGACCCATAGCATCACTATTTGTACAGAACATGGTGTTGTTGTACAAATAAACTATGTGACAGAGGAAATTGCTCTTTTATCATTTGTAATTGGATTTCCGGGATATATAAATGATAAAAGTCCATATGATTAATACCGGATTAATAAGATATGAGACAGTATTAATCCACGTAAGGTTTAATCATTAAATATCCCTAGTCGTAGTATTATCGAGACTGGACATTGATAATGCGGAATAGGCTAGTATTACACTTCTCATACATTTGGGTATTGGATACTCATGCAAGTGTAATAGGAGGTTGTGTTTACCGATGGTACGGAAACAGCTTCGCTCTGGATAGACCCATCGGAATCCCATTGGTAGTATGACTATGTGTCTATGGGAATCCGAATCAGGGTAGGTGTATTTTGTCTTACCCTGAGACTTGCATCGCTAATACTTGCGACAATCAGTATACTTTGGTTTTGGTCGTCTGAGGCTTTAACAGGTTCTGTGTACGCCTCTTCTAGGTATATTGAGAATCGTAGTGTATTGGGTGTGATGTCAAGATGGAAGTATCACTTCAGTTATATGGAGATGATGATCACGCAGGATACGGAACTGGTACTCTTGTATGCTGCAGTTATCGGGATAATATGACAAGGTCATGATTATCCGATTATAGAGACTAGTTGCTAGTGATCTGATATATGCTTCGTACGGGGCAGACACATTTACAGCCCTAAGCCTTGCATGTGACATCTGGTACTGGATCGTAATACACAATACTACATATACTACGCTTGACAAAGATTACATATTCCTTTAAAGAATATTTATGGAGAATTGGGTAGGCATGGTGCTTTGCTAGAAGCCAACCATGTCTTCGGTGAGAACGTGGTACTGGGTTCACATGTATTCGGATAGTCCGATGACTGTATTTACTGCCAACATATCCAGGGATCTCTTGGGTCGCTTCCCGAAGATTCACCGTTGAGATTTGACTGGAACAGAAAATTAATTTGGGATTAATTAGGAGAGAGAAAATTAATCTGGGATTAATTACGGCAATAAATTAATCTGGGATTAATTAAAAGAGAAAGAATTAATCTGGGATTAATTACGTCGAGAATTTATCTGGGATTAAATTCGTCGAGAAGAGATAACGCGATTAATTTACAATTAATCGGTAAAGTAAATTTAATATTGAAATTAGATTTTACTATTTAATTTATTTAATTAGGCTAAAATAATATATTAGATATATTAAATGAAATCGGATTTCAAAGCGGAATTAAAATTAGATTTTAATTCAAGCGAACGAATTAATTTAGAATTAATTCGTAAGCGACTTACATAATAATATTGTGAGGCATTATTATTTAATTAAATTGGATTTAATTAAGTCACAACGGTAATTCGCTTAATTCAGAATTAAGCGAACCCAGGTCCGAGTGAAGTTGCGTGTTGGATTGTCCGACTTAAATTTAGAATTTGAAATGGGGCCCACCAACTTACATCAAAGTGTTTGACACTTGATGGAATTTGGTAGTTGGTTGAGAATAAAGTCTTGGATTTCTTTTATTTCACTCAACCAAATACCAACACTCAACTTATTATTTAAAGTGACAAACTTTAGAAGTTGTAACACATCATTATTCATCATCTCCTGTTCTCTCTTCCATTTTGCCGAACATAAAGCTTCTCTTGGAGGAAATTTTTCTTTCATATTTGTTCAAGCTAGCACTTAAAGGAGTGAATCAAGGTGATATGGAAACTCACCCAAGTGTTGGAAACACTCAAGAAGGCTTGGAGCTTCTACCGAAATGCATAAAATTTTTGAAACTCATCCGATCAATGTGAGTATTTCTGCAACTCTTTTGATTTTATTCACACACAAATCACTCTTAGATGATCTTGGAATGTTCTAGGAACACTTATAATGGTATTAGAGCGTCCTAATTTTGATTTGAAAATCTAGGGTTCATGACTTTAAATTTGGGATTTTTGGCTTGGAGCTTAATTTACCAAAATTGTTGGTTGGGATATGTTTATATGATGTTCAATTGGATTTGTGCATTTTTGGAATTGTGAAAAATTGATAGGATTAATTTTCCCCAAAATATACCATTGGTCGAATGCATGCCCTAGATGTCTCATGGTGGAATTTTTGAAATTTAACAATTGGATGTGTTGATGGCATGATAGAAATATTGAATGTTGATTTAATTAGATTGAAATCAAATTGAATGATTTTTGTATGCCTTTACCGTGAGCCATGATGCATGTTATAAGATTGATTTTGCTTCAATTTGTGTTGGACATGAATTGGAAATGTAAAGCATGATTAATTGAATTAATTAGTGTTTTGGAAGCATTAGATTAATTAATTAATTATGGTAATTACACTTGAATTGAATTAATTTGTAATTTGGAATAATGAGTTAATTTAATTTATTGTATTTGGGCTTAATGGGCTTGGTTGGGCCAAGTTTGGTTTAGGATAATTGGTTGGATCCAATTGGGCCTAAAACCATTTCCATAATGTCAAAATATGATAATTGGGCCTTTAAAATTTTAATTGGGCCTAAATTGATTTTTGGCATAGGGTGATTCCTAATTGGGCCTTGGTATCTTGGGTTTGACCCATAATTGCCAAAGCCCATGCCTAAAGAATTAATTAAAAGCCCATTGGACTTTAATTGAATAGTATTGGATACTAATTGGGTCTTTGAGACCATAATGATTGGATTTGGAATCCAAGTCTAAAATGCACTATTAAAAGTATAATTATTTAATTTAGAATTAAATATAAATTAGTATTGAATATAATTTAAATTGGTTTTGAAATTGTAGTTCGATATAATTCAAGAATACGTACTTTAAGTATTTATTCTTTCAAATCAAATCATTGTTTGAACATTGGATGGTCATTAATCAAAGATTAATTAATTGGATTAGATTTATTGAATAACATGCTTTATATGAATACTTGGATGTATGTATGAATAATGTATATCAGATGGATATTAGAAGGGTGAGGGCAATTTTGGAAATTATTGTAATAATTTAGAATTTATTAAATTGGACCTGCGTGTCCAGTCTATTACCTTTTTTTCTCATTGTATTTCTCTTCTCACCAATTCCTCTCAATGTAAATGAGGTTTCTTTAGAAGTATTATGTAATTGGGTAGAAGTATGAATAGTGCTAGCGGGAGAGAGGAAATAGAGAGATTTGTTCTAGGAACAATTTGTTGTATATCCATCCGCATATCATTATTAATTTTATCGCGCTTTATTATGCTTTTAGAATGCATGTTTAAGGGTGTATGATGATACCTAATTAAAGATAATAAATTGGTTGCCAAATCGCGACAAAAACCCTCTTTTCATATTAAGCGTTTTTCCTTCCATTGAGTGATTCTCTCTCAAGATTCAAGATTGGCATTGATTTGTTGGCCAAAGTCAATACCTTTGTCCATCGCGGATGTTTTTGAATCATGAAGGCTTTGTTTCATATCGTATGCCTTGGGCAAGTTGTGATTTGTTGGCCAAAGTCAATGTCACTTCTTGTTCATCGGCCTCGATTACGAAGCTTTCCCACTGTCAATGGGTCACGCTTAACTGGTTTCATTAAGCTTGTTTAGCCAAAGCCAAGGCTTAGTTGATTCAGAGGAAAATGTTAGGTAATATATTGGATATATTTGCATATATTAGATATATGTTTCGGACTTGGAGGTCCACCTACTGGATCTAGGAATTGGATGGGATCCAATTGATCTTAGAGATCTACCTAGTTAAGTTTCATACAACTTGTTGGCCAAAGTCACCGGGTGTTTTTTTTATAAAGATGATATTGAGATATACACATTAGATGTGAATAAAAATATTTATATTTTGAATATAAATGAATCTCAAACATATAACATGACAAACAAAAGCTCAAACCGAATAAATCTGTTGAGACTTAAAAGTGGCATTGTTGTATGGGACACATTAACAAGACTCGTATATCCACACTTTTGAAGAGTGGATACTAGGACGGATTTGATTCTTATTCAAATGATGTCTACGAATCTAGTTTATTAGGAAAAGTGCCTAAAACACATTTTTCTTGGTAAAAGTGTAAGTGCCATCGAGTTGTTAGCCCTCGTTCATGGTGACGTATGTGGGCCCATGTCTAGCTAGGCTAGAGGTGGTTATGAGTACATCATAACCTTTACGGATGTTGCATCGCGTTATGGTTATGCGTATCGTATGACACACAAATCGGAAACATTTGATATATTCAAAGAGTTTCGACACGAAGTAATGAAACAGACCGGTAAAAGTATTAATACATTGCGGTTGGACCGTAGTGGAAAATACTTAAACATATAAGTTTCAAGATAACTTGAAAAAGTATGGTATTCTTTCACAATGGACTCCTCCCGGAACACCTCAATTTGACGGTGCGTCCGAACAGAAAAACCGAAATTTGTTGGACATGGTAAGTTTAATGATGAGTCGCTCTGAGCTACCAATTTCCTTCTGATGATACACATTAAACAGTGAAACACTTATTTTGAATAAGGTTCCATGAAAATCT
Source organism: Zanthoxylum bungeanum (assembly GCA_019454045.1). Lineage (NCBI taxonomy): Eukaryota > Viridiplantae > Streptophyta > Magnoliopsida > Sapindales > Rutaceae > Zanthoxylum > Zanthoxylum bungeanum. The sequence goes on from SKCR01009432.1 coordinate 22,140, forward strand.
GTTAGACAGACTTCATATTAGATATGAACAGGAAAGAAATAGGGTTTCTCATTCCTGGAGATTTGGGAATGATGGGCATACGCTAAATGTTTGGATGGTACCAAACTAGAACCCAAATCGGATAAGTGCTTATTTGTAGGTTGTCCTATGGAAACCAAAGTATAGTACTTATACAACATACAAGAGAATAATGTAATTGTTTGTTGGACAATTATGACCCACATCGTCACTAATTGTACAGATCATGGTGTTGTTGTACAAATTAACTATGTGACAAATGAGATTGCTCTCTTATCATTTGTGATTAGATCACCAAGATGTATAAATGATAAGAGGTCCTTATGATTTGTTCCTGGATTGAGAATGATATGGGACAGTATCAATCCACGAAGGATAAATCTTTAATAAGGATAATGTGATGATAACTTTAGTGCTTAATCCATTTAGCTTGCCGGATAGACTCCTTAATTTCTTAATCAGAACTAAGGATTAGATCTTTAAAGTATGATAATGAAATTGAAGGATCTTCATAGATCTATCTTTAGATTTTAGAAGTAATAAATTGCAATACAAAACTCTTGGAGAGTTAATGACTATTCTCAATGAGACAAAGTCAAAGTTTGCAATAAGGCAAGAAGCACAAGGCGCATCTTATTTCGACATTCCGGAAGACCAAGGCTAGGCCGAACGCTTCTGAGTGTGGAAAATGGCAAAGACAAAATCATTATAATCTTCTGGGAAGATAAAGGACATATCTCAAAATGTCTGCCTAAATTGTGGCAAACGGGATCGCGTAAGCGTGACTGCCGTTTGGACAAAGCAGACATGAAGGAATTGAAGACGGGGCAAGGCTCTGACTTCAAATATGTTTGTCATAGTATGTTCGCTACTAGTATTAAAATTAGATTTTAAATACTTAGTGTGATACATAAATATACATTGATGTTTATAATCTTCTTTGAGCAGGATACTGACTTCAATTGAGATTTATCTGCGAATCGGAAACGGGACAACAGTCGTTGTTTTAATCGTAGAAACCTAAGTTTAGGAACTACCCTTCGGGTGTGTACCTAAATTTGGAAACTGTTATAATGTAACTAGTTTGACTAGAGACATTATCTCCATATCAGTGTTTAACCCGTTGCTGGTGAACCTTTATATCCTAGAACACTAAAGTGTTTTATTATATAAAGATGATATTGAGATAAACACATTTGATATGAATAACAGAATTTATATTTTGAATATAAATAAATCTCAAACATATAACATGACAAACAAATAGCTCAAACTGATTTGATCAGTTAAGAGACTAATAAGTGGCATTGTTGTCTGAGACACATTTAAACAAGACTCGTATATCCACACTTTCGAAGAGTGGGTACCAGGACTGATTTGATTCCAGTCAAATAAAGTTTACGAATCTAGTTTATCGGGCAAAGTGCCTATAACACAATTTACTTGGTAAAAGTGTAAATGCCACCGATCTGTTAGCCCTCGTTCATAGTGAAGCAAGTGGGCCCATGTCTAGCTAGGCTAGAGGTGGATATGAATATTTCGTGACCTTTACGCATGTGGCATCGCGTTATGGTTATGTGTTTCTTTTGAAACACAAATCGGAAACTTTTAAAGTTTTGACACGAAATAGACAAATAGATCGGCTAAAGTATTAAACTGTCACGGTAAGACCGTAACGGAAAATACTTAAGCTATAAGTTTCTAATAGACTTGAAAGAGTATAGTATTCTTTCAATGCGGACTCCTCCCGGAACACGTCAGTTTGACGATGTGTCCGAACGGAGAAACCGAATTTCTTTGGACATGATAAGGTTATTATGAGTCGTTCTGAGCCACCATTTCCTTCAACGGATAAGCTTTAAAAAGTGCAGAACTTATTTAGAATAAGGTTCCATAAAAATCTGTTAGACTGATTTCATATTAGATATGAACAGGAAAGAAACCGGGTTTCTCATTCCTGATAATTTGGGTATGCTAGGCATATGTTTGGATGATACCAAACTAGAACCCAAATTGGATAAGTGCCAATTGTAGGTTATACAAGGGAAACCATAAGTATAGTACTTATACAACTCACATGAGAACAATTTAATTGTTGTTCACCATGTGGTTTTCCTAAGAGGAATACCTATATGCAGTGGTAAGTGGGAGGATATTAAAACTCGATGAAAATCGGAGTAATACTATTCCAGGCATCGATTCCTTAATGGAACACAAATAGTTCATCAAGGATGAAACTATACCAGTAATCTTCAAATACACAAGAACCACGTAAGTCGGAGAGAATCAGAAAACAACCTGGGGTATGGGTTTCTGATCTCACCTCATAAAGATGTCAATCTTGTTGAGGTATACCAACTGACTACATAAGAGGAAGTGATACAAGGTATCGACTCCCAATTATGGCAAAGTGCCATGACATCCGAAATGGATTCCATGTATATCAACTATGTTTGGACACTAGTTGATGTACCGCAAGGCATTGTGCCTACTGGTACTATATAAGTCTTCAAGGAAGACATACATGGATGGCAACATACCAACGTACTAAGTTAGGCTTGTAGCGGAAAGGTATCGTTATCAACATTGTGTTGATTACAACGAAACATTTTACATGTTACCACTGTTGAATCCATTTGGATAATGCTTGCTAATGCTGTATGTTTTATTTATGAAATATGACAGCTGAACGGGAAAATCGCTTTCCTGAAAATGAAACATATTGGAGGATGTTTACAACATCCTGTCGGTTTTGTCGTACCAAAACTAGCAAACAAGGTTTGCAAGTTATTCGATCTATGTTTGGATTGAAGCAATCATTAGGTTCTTAGAATTAATACTTTGATGTAACCATAATAGTTTATGATTTAATTCAAAACGAAATGATTCTTGTGTATATAAGAAGGTTAGTGGGAGCGCACTGACAGTGGATGTCCTACAAATAATGATAATAAATCATTTCTTGGAAATGATATTCCCATAAAATAATCGATGAAAGCTTGGCTTTCATGAAAACTCTCCGAGAACTCGTACATTGAAAAATGTACGCGCCCTTGTGTCTCATACGCTATGAGCATATGCAGTCACAAACAGGCCAATCCAAGTGATAGTCACTGGATTGGAATTAAGAACATCATTTAGATTCTTAGAGAACTAAGGATGTTGTCTTATACTATGGAGATGGAGAACTTGAAGTGACTGGGATCACTGTAGCAAGTTTCCTAACCGATATAACGACTACAAATCACAAAACGGTATTATAAAGTTTGAATAACGGAACAGTGACCTGGAAATCTTCCAAGCAAGATATTGTTACCGAATAAACAACAAATGCGGGTTATTGCTGCAGCTGAGGAAGCAATAGAAGCCTTCTGGGTCAATACTAAATGTAATTATATTAGATATAGTTCTACTAGCAGCTGAGCTAGGCTTCAGCGTAGGCTAAATAATTAATGGTCTCATCAATGATCCAGTTATATACTTCGATATTCATCTGATTCGTTCGAATCATACATCGTGGCGATGTGATGATCGAATAAATTGCATCAGATGATAATCATGCAAATCCGCTGAAGAAAGCCTTTTCTCAGCAGTTTGAGCCAACCGTACATAGTTCGGGTTTCAGACACTCGAGTGACTGGCTATAGGCCAAGTGGGAGATTATTGGACAATTATGACCCATATCGTCACTATTTGTACAGATCATGGTGTTGTTGTACAAATTAACTCTGTGAAAAAGAAGATTGCTCTCTTATCATTTGTGATTAGATCACCAAGATGTATAAATGATAGGAGGTCCTTATGATTTGTTCCTGGATTGAGAATGATATGAGACAATATCAATCCACGAATGATAAATCATTAAATATCCCTAGTCAGAGTATTATCGAGATTGGACATCGATAATTCGTAAAAGACTAGTATTACACTTGTACGCGTTGTGAGGGCACAACGACATAGTTATCATATATTTGGGTATAGGATACTCATGCAAGTGTAATATGAGGTTGTGTTTTACCGATGGTACTAGAAACAGCTTTGCTCTGGATAGACCCCCTCGGAATTCCATTGGTAGTATGACTATGTGTCTATGGAAGTCCGAAATCAGGGTAGGTGTATTTGGTCTTAACTTGAGACTTGCACCGCTAATACTTACGACAATCAATATACTTTGGTTTTGGTCGTCCAGGGCTTTAATAGGTTCTGTGTACGCCTCTGCTGGGTATATTGAGAATCGTAGTGTGTTGGGTGTGATGTCAAGACGGAAGTATCACTCCAGTCATATGGATATGATGGTCACGTAGGATACGGTACTCGTTCTCTTATGTACTGCAGTCATTGGGATAAAATGACAAGGTCATGTTTATCCGATTATATAGACTAGTTACCAGACATCTAACATGTGCTTCGTACGGGGCAGAGACAATTCCAGCCCCAGGCCTAGCACGTGACATCTTATACTGGATCGAAATACACAATACTACGTATACTACGCCTGATATAGATCGCTTATTCCTATAAGCATGTTTCTGGAGAATTGGGTAGGCATGGCGCTTTGCTAGAAGCCAACCTTGTCTTGTAAATCGGTATAAATGTAGTACTAGGTACTTACGTGTTCGGATACTCCGACGACCGAATTTACTTGCCAACATATCTGGGGATCTCATGGGTCGCTTCCCGAAGATTCACAGATGACGTATGACTCGCACTTTATTAATCTAGGATTAATTAGTAGAGAAAGAAAATTAATCTGGGATTAATTGCTGAGATATTTTATCTGGGATAAAATATCATTTAAAGAGAGAAAACGATTAATTTGGAATTAATCGATTAAAATAATATATTCGATATATTATACGAAATTGGATTTCGACGCGGAATTGAAATTAGATTTTAATTCGGGCGAACGAGTTAATTTAGAATTAATTTGTTTGTGACATGAATAGTGATTTCGCTAGGCATAATCATTTAATTACGTCGCAACGGAAAATTCATTAATTTGGAATTAGCGAACTCGAGCCCGGGATTATTTGCAAGCGCATTCGCATTTCGAATTCGAGTGCGACACGCAAGTCAAATCAAGCGTCAAATTGCTAGTCGCATCAAGCGTCAAATCATTAGTCACTTTGAGTGATGTGACTACTTGTCACTTGATTGATTGAATGATGTGACTTGATAGAGGTGGTTGGCAAAACTTTAATGCCATTTGATTTTTTGGAAAAACAATATGGTAAATCAATTTTAGAAATTGAAAAGTGTATTTGATACACCTTTTCTCACCAACCAACACTATCTCTCTCTCTCCTTTTGGTTCACGTTTTTGGAGCCACTTTTCTCTTCTTCTCTCACTCGGCCTTGGGCTGTTTTTCTGCCTTCTGTTTCTGGTTTCACCGTGAAACACAAGGAGAAGATAAGGAATTTTGTAGCGAAATTCCTTAGTGTTAGCACACATAGAGTTATCCTAAGGTGATAGGGAACCAATTTCATGAGCATGGAATCACCATACATAGCTTGGAGCTTGGAGATCCATCAATGGAGGTTGATCGAAAATGGAGGAGCACACTTGGAGGTGATGACCGAATTTTGGAGGCCAAAATTAGCCCACTGCCGAGAGCCTATTCTACCTTGGAAGAAAAGATTTTCTTCGTCGCATCCAATCCGATCAATGTAAGTATGTTTCCACCATATTTCTTGATGTATTCACATGTATTTTCAATGCTTGAAATGATCTTGGGATGCTTAGACAATTCCAACATTGTTGCTCTCCATGCGGCTTTCCTAAGAGGAATTCCTATATGCAGTGGTAAATGGGAGGAAAGTAAAACTCGATGAAAATCAGAGTAATACTATTCCAGGCACCGAGTCCTCACGGAACACCAATAGTTCATCAGAGATGAAACTGTACCAATAATCTTAGAATACATAAGAACCGCGTAGGTCGGAGAGAATCAGAAAACAACCTGGGAGGTATGGGTTACTGATCTCACCTCATGTAGATATCAATCTTATTGAGGAAGGTGAACCGGCTACGTATGAGGAAGTGATACAAGGTATCGACTCCACTTTATGGCAAAGTGACATGATATCCAAAATAGATTCCATGTATACCAACCAAGTTTGGACACTGATTGATGTACCAAAAGGCATTGTGCCTATTGGTACTAAATGAGTCTTCAAGGAAGACATACATGGATGAAAACATACTAATATACACAACTAGGCTTGTATAGAAAGGGTATCGTCAACGACATAGTGTCGACTACGATGAAATTTTTTCACCTGTTGTAATGATTAAATCCATTTGGATAATGCTTGCTAATGCTGCATGTTTCATTTATGAAATATGGCACATGGACGTCAAAACTGCTTTCCTTAACGGAAACCTTTTGGAGGATGTTTACAACATCCTGACGGTTTTTTCGTGACAAAACATTCAAACAATGTTTGCAAGTTAAATCGATCCATTTATGGATTGAAGCAAACATTGTGTTCTTGGAACCAATATTTTGATGAGATCATAATGGTATATGATTTCATTCAAAACGAATATGATTCATGTGTATATAAGAAAGTTAGTGGGAGCGCACTGACAATGCATGTCCTATAAGTTGATGATGTATTGCTTTTTAGCAATAACATTCCTATACTATAATCGGTGAAAGCTTGGCTTTCATTAAAATTTTCCATAGAATACCTGGGAGAAGCAGGCTTTATTCTAGGAATAAAGATCTACTGGGATAGATCTAGAAAGCTGCTGACACTCTCTCAATGTTCGTACGTTTTGTTATGTACGTGACCTGGTGTCTCATATGCTTTGAGCATATGCAGTCACAATCAGGCCAATCCAGGTGATGGTCACTGGATTGATGTTAAGAACATCCTTAAGTATCCTAGACGAACTAAGGATGTGTTCTTAAAATATGGGGAAATGAGAACTTGAGGTAACTAGGTTCACCGCTGAAAGTTTCCAAATCGATAAAAACAACTGTAAGTCGCAATAAGGGTACATATATGTTTTGAATAACGGAATAGTGAGCTGGAAATCTTCAAGCAAGATATTGTTGCCGAATAAACAACAAGAGCGGAACATTGCTGCAGCTGAGGCAGCAAAAGAAGGATTTTGGATCTATATAATCCTAATTGGATTAGGTGCAGTTCTGTTAGCAGCTGAGCTGGGCTACAACACAGGCTAAGGAACCGCGATCTCATCAACGATCCAAGTATATACTTCGACTATTTCATCTGATTCGTCAGATCATACATCGTGGCGATGTGATGATCGAATAAAATGCATCATATGATAACATTGCAAATCCGCTGACGAAAGCTGTTTCTCAGCAGAAGTTTGAGCGACCCGTATATAGTTCAGGTGTATGACACTTGAGTTATTGGCTATAGGCCAAGTGGAAGATTTTTGGACAATTATGACCCATAGCATCACTATTTGTACATAACATGGTGTTGTTGTACAAATAAACTATGTGACAAAGGAAATTTCTCTTTTATCATTTGTAATTGGATTACTGGGATATATAAATGATAAAAGTCCATATGATTAGAACCGGATTAATAAGATATGAGACAGTATTAATCCATGTAAGGTTTAATCATTAAATATCCCTAGTCATAGTATTATCGAGACTGGACATCGATAATGCGGAATATGCTAGTATTACACTTGTGCGTGTTATGGAAGCGTAACGATATAGTTCTCATACATTTGGGTATTGGATACTCATGCAAGTGTAATAGGAGGTTGTGTTTACCGATTGTACGAAAACAGCTTCGTTCTGGATAGACCCCTCGGAATCTCATTGGTAATATGACTATGTGTCTATGGGAATCCGAATCAGGGTAGGTGTATTTTGTCTTAACCTGAGACTTACATCGTTAATACTTGCGACAATCAGTATACCTTGGTTTTGGTCATCCGAGGCTTTAACAGGTTCTGTGTACGCCTCTTCTAGGTATATTGAGAATCGTAGTGTATTGGGTGTGATGTCAAAATGGAAGTATCACTTCAGTTATATGGAGATGATGATCACGCAGGATACGGAACTGGTACTCTTATATGCTGCAGTTATCGGGATAATATTACAAGGTCATGATTATCTGATTATAGAGACTAGTTGCTAGTGATCTGATATATGCTTCGTACGGGGCAGACACATTTCCAGCCATAGGCCTTGCATGTGACATCTGGTACTGGATCGTAATACGCAATACTACGTATACTAAGCCTGACAAAGATTACATATTCCTTCAAAGAATATTTCTGGAGAATTGGGTATGCATGGTGCTTTTCTCAAAGCCAACCATGTCTTGTAAATCGGTGAGAATGTGGTACTGGGTACGCACGTATTCGGATAGTCCGATGACCGTATTTACTGCCAACATATCCAGGGATCTCTTGGGTCGCTTCTCGATGATTCACCATTTAGATTTGACTCGAACAGAAAATTAATCTGGGAATAATTATGAGAGAGAAAATTAATCCAGGATTAATTACGGCAATAAATTAATCTGGGATTAATTAAAAGAGAAAGAATTAATCTGGGATTATTTGCTTCGAGAATTTATCTGGGATTAAATTCGTCAAGAAGAGAGAACGTGATTAATTTACAATTAATCGGTAAAGTAAATTTAAAAGTGAAATTAGATTTTACTATTTAATTTATTTAATTGGGCTAAAATAATATATTAATTATATTAAATGAAATCGGATTTCAAAGCGGAATTAAAATTAGATTTTAATTCAAGCGAACGAATTAATTTAGAATTAATTCGTAAGCGACTTAGATAATAATATTGTGAGGTATTATTAGTTAATTATATTGGATTTAATTAAGTCACAACGGTAATTCGCTTAATTCAGAATTAAGCGAACCCAGGTCCGAGCGAAGTTGCGTGTTGGATTGTCCGACTTAAATTTAGAATTTGAAGTGGGGCCCACCAACTTACATCAAAGTGTTTGACACTTGATGGAATTTGGTAGTTGGTTGAGAATAAAGTCTTGGATTGCTTTATTTCACTCAACCAAATACCAACACTCAACTTATTATTTAAAGTGACAAACTTTAGAAGTTGTAACACATCACTATTCATCATCTCCTATTCTCTCTTCCATTTTGCCGAACATAAAGCTTCTATTGGAGGAACGTTTTCTTTCATTTTTGTCCAAGCTAGCACTTAAAGGAGTGAAACACTCAAGAAGGCTTGGAGCTTCTACCGAAATGCATAAAAGTTTTGAAACTCATCCGATCAATGTGAGTATTTCCATAACTCTTTTGATTTTATTCACACACAAATCACTCTTAGATGATCTTTGAATGTTCTAAGAACACTTACAAAAATATTTCACAAACATTCAAATGGAAAACAGAATATCACTTCGTTCCATCCCTGATGAGCATAAGCGCAAAGGGGACAACTACAATGACTGGTTTAGAAACCTTAAAATTGTCTTACGACAAGAAGATATTTTATATGTTCTTGAAAGACCATTTCCCCTGAACCCGCAGAAGATGCTGACCAAAATACATTTGATGCTTGGAAGAAACACGTCGATGATGATGAGCAAGCAGTTTTCATAATGCTTGGCTCTATGTCAGACGAACTTCAAAAAGCTCACGAAGATATGGATGTTCAAACCATCATCTTTCACTTGAAGGAGTTGTATGCAACTTCTGTTCATACCGTGAGATTCCAAGTGTCATGTGCCTTATTCCAAACAAGGTATAAAGAATGATCTGTTAGTGGACATGTACTTAAGATGATTGGCCACATTGAAAAATTGGCCAACCTCGGGTTCATCATGGATCATGAGATAGGTCACGATCTAATTCTTCAGTCCTTACCAAAAGACTTCCCTAACTTATTATGTAGTTTCATCTGTCTAATAAAGAATCTACTTTAGCAGAATTGCACAATCTGATAAAGCAATTAGAGAATGACGTGAAATCGGAGCTTAAAACCTCCATCATGCTCACGGGTACGGACCTGAAGCCACGAGGCCCAAAGAAAAATAAGGGCAAGGGCAAGGCTCCAGATCACCTAAAGCCCAATGGTAAGGTGGAGAAGAAAAATAGAAAGGAGAAATGTTTCTTTTATGGAAAGAAGGGTCATTGGAAGAAAGACTGCAGATCCTTGAAAGCCAAGGAAGCTAGGGAAGCCCAAGAGGCCAAGAAGCCCAATGCTTCAGGTATGTTGTATATGATTGAACTATATTCTCAAAACTCTGAACCTTCTACTTGGGTGCTTGACACCGGTTGTCTCACTTGTGTAACAATGTGCATGGCCTGAGAAACAGTAGGAGACTCCGTCATGGGGAGGTTGACTTACGCATGGGTAATGGAACAAAACTGGATGCATTTTGCGTGGGGGCTTATTCATTAGTTTTGCCGAATGGTTTAGTTTTAGACTTAGAAGATTGTGTTTATGTACATTCTCTAGTAAAAAAAATATCATTTCAATTTCTTCTTTATGTAATAAAGGCTTTTCATGCCTAATAAATTGTAATGAATGTTCTATTTATTTCAATGAAATAAAATATGGAGATGGTATTTTGAATAATGGTATCTATGTCTTACAAACTAACAAAGAATGTTCAACCTCTAATATATACAACGTTAACTCGAATAATCTCAATGAATCACTTCTATGGCACAGTCGCTTAGGTAATATCAATGAAACAAGATTAACTAAGCTACATAAGGATGGGTATTTCAGACCCTTCAAATATGAACCTTATGGAACTTGTGAGTCTTGTTTACTTGGTAAAATGACCAAATTACCCTTCAAAGGTAAAGGACATCGTGCAGCGGAGACATTAGAACTCATACACTCTGATGTATGTGGACCAATGTCAGTCACCGCTAGAGGTGGATTCTCCTACTTCATTACCTTTACCGATGATCACTCGCGATATGGGTATGTGTACCTTATGCGGTACATATCTGAAGCCTTTTAGAAATTCAAAGACTTCAAAGCTGAAGAAGAAAACCAGCTTAATAAAAGTATTAAGTCACTAAGGTCTGACCGAGGTTTTGAATACTTAAGCGACGCATTTCAAGATTACTTGAGAGAAAATGGCATTAATTCCCAGTGGACTCCTCTGGGAACTCCACAGCATAATGGGGTCTCCGAAAGGAGAAATCAGACATTATTGGATATGGTCCGATCAATGATACCAGGCACGGATCTACCTCTTTCATTTTGGGGTTTTGCTTTAGAAACTGCAACACTACTACTAAACCAAGTTCCTTCCAAGACTGTTAGTCAAACACCATATGAGTTATGGTCTGGGAAACGTCCTAGTCTTAGTTATCTAAGCGTTTGGGGATGTGACGCATATGTTAAGATCACATAAACTAACAAATTGGATGATAGGGCAGTTAAATATAAGTTTGTAGGATATGCCTTGAACTCAAGAGCATACTTGTTCTACGTTCCAAATGAACAAAGAACATTTGTCTCACGAAATGCTAAATTTCTAGAGAATGAATTCCTTCTCAAGAAATATAGTGGGAGTAGACTTGACCTCGATGAGGTACGAGAAGAACAAACTAACATAGAACTAAACCTTAGCCCCCTCCAAAGGGCAGCGATGGAACAACCACAAGGTTATGAACTTAGAAGGTCTAGTAGGGAAAGATATGAGCCTGAAAGATATGGTTTCCATATTGATAAGGAACATGGTCAGGTCATTGATAATGAAGATCCCACCAGTTATGACGAAACAATGCGTGGCATTGATTCAGTTAAGTAGCTTGATACATAAATAGACTCTATGTATCACAATCAAGTCTGGGACTTGGTGGATGCACCTGAAGGGATGAAACCCATAGGCTGCAAGTGGATTTACAAGCGTAAAACTGATGCAGAAGGCAACATCCAAACCTATAAGGCTAGGTTGGTGGCAAAAGGTTATAGATAAATCCAAGGAATTGACTATGACGAAACCTTCTCGCCTGTTGCAATGATAAAGTCCATTCGAATTATAATGGCAGTAGCTGCACACTTTGATTATGAGATTTGACAGATGGATGTCAAAACAACTTTCCTTAATGGGAACCTCGTAGAGGAAGTCCATATGACACAACCTAAGGGGTTTACATCTAAGAATGATCATAATAAAGTATGTAAGCTTAAACGATCCATTTATGGACTCAAGCAAGCCTCCAGAAGTTGGAATATACAATTTGATGAGACAATCAAAGAATTTGACTTCATCAAAAATGTAGACGAGCCTTGTGTTTACAGGAAATATAGTGAGAGTGCTGTTATATTTCTTGTATTATATGTCGATGACATATTAATCAACGAGAATGATATTCCCATGATGCAAGCCACCAAACAATGGTTATCTCAGAATTTCTCCACGAAAGATTTGGGAGAAGCAGCCTACATCCTCGGCATTAAGATCTACCGTAATAGATCTAAGAGGTTGTTAGGACTTTCTCAATCTACGTACATAGATAAAGTTTTTAAAAGATTTAAAATGGAAGATTCCAAAAGAGGTAATTTAATTACTTGTCATGGAATCAGATTATCTAAATAGCAATGTCCACATACTCCTTCAGATAGAGAGCGTATGAGTATGATCCTTTTATGCTTCAGCAATAGGATCGATCATGTACGTCATGTTATGTACAAGACCTGATGTCTTTTATGCTTTTAGCATAACGAGCAGGTATCAGGAAAATCCTGGTTAGCAACACTCGGCAGCTGTCAAAACAATCCTAAAGTATCTGAGAAGAACTAAGGATGTGTTCTTGACATACGGAGATTGTTCTGAGATGAAAGTCATTGGTTACTGTGATGCGAGCTTTCAGACAGATAGGAAAGACAGCAGATCGCAAACAAGATATATGTTTACTATGAATGGCAGAGTTGTCAGTTGGAAAAGCTCAAAACAGTCAACCATAGTGGACTCCACCACTGAAGCTGAGTATATTGCAGCATCTGAGGCAGCTAAAGAAGCAGTCTGGATACAGAAGTTCATCACGAAGCTGGAAGTGCTTCCCGCGATAAAGAATGGTGTCACGATGTACTGTGACAACACGGGCGCCATTGTTCAATCAAAGGAACCAAGGTCCCACCAGAAATCCAAGTATGTACTCAGACGATTTCATCTCATCAGAAAGATTGTTGAGAGAAAAGAAGTTATTATAGAGAAAATACCCACAGAAAATAATCTTGCAGATTCTCTGACTAAAGGGCTGACTTAACAAAAGCATTATAGGCACACCCAAGAGTATGGTGTCCAGATTCATACTAGTTGGCTATAGTGAAAGTGGGATATTGTTAGGGATATGCCCTATACCTAACTTGTGGATGGGCTATATGTACATGTATTTGCAATATTTGATTTTGACATTCTCCTTCCCCGGTTCAAAAGATTTGGTCATAAGGGTATGATTGGGTCATTTTTTGAAACACATGAAGTTTGTAAAGATACAATAGAGAATCACCACTCTCTCGGATAATATTTTCTTATAAGAGTAGTATTCCAGTTCGCTGGTTGATATGTGTGATCAGTGCTTGAGACTGTGTGTAAGTGTTCCTAGAACATGCCAAGATCGTCTAAGAGTGATTTGTGTGTGAATAAAATCAAAAGAGTTGCGGAAAATACTCACATTGATCGGATGAGTTCAAAATTTTTGATGCATTTCGGTGGAAGCTCCAAGTCCTTCTTGAGTGTTTCCAACACTTGGGTGAGTTTCCCTATCACCTTTATTCACTCCTTAAGTGCTAGCTTGAAACAAAAATTGAAAGAAAAATTTTCTCCTCCAAGGAGCTAAGTTTCGGCCATCATGAAAGAGAGAAGGAGATGAATCGTTTTTCAAGTTCTAAACTTGTTACCAAAAATGTAAAAGTGCGTTAACTCAAGTGGTTGTGTTGGGAAAAAATCCAATTAATACTTGCCAACCACTTACATCACAAAAAGTGACGTTTGATGTAAGTCATGGGTCCCGCCCTTTAAATTCAAAATTTGGTTGGCACACACAACACGACTTTAGGCCCGGTTTCGTTTAATCCGATTAAACAAATTTTCCGTCGTGACATAATTAAATCTAATTTAATTAAATAATAATGCCTAGCAAAATTATTACGAAAGTCGCTTACGAATTAATTCTAAATTAATTCGTTCGCTCGAATTAAAATCCAATTTTAATTCCGTATTGAAATCTAATTTCAATTAATATATCTAATATATTATTTTAGCCATATTAAATAAATTAAATAGTAAAATCCAATTTCACTTTTAAATTTACTTTGCCGATTAATTCCAAATTAATCGCGTTCTCTCTTCTCGACGAATTTAATCACAGATAAATTTCCGACGCTATTAATCCCAGATTAATTATTTCTCTTTTAATTTATCCCAGAATAATTTATTGTCGTCATTAATCCCAGATTAATTTTCTCTCTCATAATTAATAACAGATTAATTTTCTATTCTAGTCAAATCTCAACGGTGAATCTTTGGGAAGCGACCCAAGAGATCCCTGGATATGTAGGCAGTAAATACGGCCATCGGACTATCCGAATACGTGCGCACCTGGTACCACGTTCTTACCGATTTACAAGATATGGTTGGCTTCTAGCAAAGCACTGTGCCTACCCAATTCTCCAGAAATATTCTATAAAGGAATATGTAATCTTTGTCAGGCATTGTCTACGTAGTATTACGTATTAGGATCCAGTATCAAAATGTCACATGCTAGGCCTGGGGCTAGAATTGTGTCTGCCCCGTACGAAGCATATATCGGATCACAGGTAACTAGTCTCTATAATCGGATAATCATGACCTTTTCATATTATCCCGATAGCTGCAGCATACAAGAGTACCAGTTCTGTATCCTGCGTGATCATCATCTCCATATGACTGATGTGATACTTCCATCTTGACATCACATCCAATACACTACGATTCCCAGTATACCCAGAAGAGGCGTACACAGAACCTGTTAAAGCCCTGGACGACCAAAACCAAAGTATACTGATTGTCGCAAGTATTAGCGATGCAAGTCTCAGGTTAAGACCAAATACACCTACCCTGATTTGGATTCCCATAGACAAATAGTCATACTACCAATGGGATTCTGAGGGGTCTATCCAGAGCGAAGCTGTTTCCGTACCATCGGTAAACATAACCTCCTATTACACTTGCATGAGTATCCAATACCCAAATATATGAGAACTATAATGTTACGCTTCCATAACACGCACAAGTGTAATATTAGCCTATTCTGTATTATCGATGTCCAGTCTCGATAATACTATGGCTAGGGATATTTAATGATTAAACCTTAATGGATTAATATTGTCTCATATCTTATTAATCCGGTACTAATCATATGGACTTTTATCATTTATTTATCCCGGTAATCCAATTACAAATGATAAAATAGTAATTTCCTTTGTCACATAGTTAATTTGTACAATAACACCATGTTCTATACAAATAGTGATGTTATGGGTTATAATTTTCCAACATTGTGGCCGCAGCGGAAGAATCATGTGAGATTCTTAGGTTAGCACGATTCTTGACACTATCAACATCATACATTTGACTATATGGGTAGACACTTTCCATACCCTCGGACAAACGGTGGAGATACAGTGAGGCGAGAGACCGTATCATATGTAAATCGCATACATAATGGGTATATATATTTCCTTCCCATTTGGGGGCCTTGGCATGTTACTAGATGTCAACCTTGGTCATTGAAATCGAACGACCATCTGATCAGAGGATAATTTATATTTGATTAAATTATCACGATTCATTTCATGTCCAACTTGATGGGAACCCAAAAGGTCACACACAATAAAGTCGAAATCAATGGTTAACAGTGCACAGTACAAATTTAACAGCATATATGATTGCTGTAGAAATTATTCATAAATGGTTCAATGTGTTTAATTATTGAACAGATCATTTATGAGGTTCCAAAAGTGGCTTAGGGATTGGTGAATGGCGATAGGGGCACTTTGGGAATTGGAAAAAAGAAAAAGGAAAAAAAAACGTGAATACTAATTTTTTTTTTTTTTATTTTTTTATTTGTTTTGAATTCCGATTCGGCCCAAACTCTTATTAGGGTTTTATAATCTCATTAAACCACTATATTAAGATCCAATAGCTAAGATTTAATTAGCATTTATCCCACATCGGATTCTTAATTAATTTTGTTGTCTTTGGAGCACATATATATACCCAAAGAATTCTTTACAAAATTTTACACCAAAACCTTTCATATCTTGGGTTTATATAAGTGAGCAACTCTAAAGTTTAAGAGTAAGCCACTGATTTTGAGGATCCTTAAGTCTAATTGACTAGTGGAAAGTTTTGAGGTATTTGCCTAGGCTAGCACCAAGGGCAAAATACCTGTGCACTCAAGGCGTTGTCTTGCCGTTGAGTTTTGGCTTTGGTGTGTGCACATTTGGAGGCCACACACTTGGGTGGCTCTTTGGAACGTGGAAGAGCTTGCTGAGTTCGAGAAAAGCTTTTAGATTGGAGGGAGGACTGGAGGAGTCTTCGGTTCAAGTAAGTATTTTTCTTCTTTATTTTAATTAGAGTTCTTATGATAGTTAGCATGTTTAGGTTTATGTTCTTTACATGTTTTATGAGTTTTTATGTTTAGAATATATAGTAACCTGCCTAGTCTTGTGGAATAATAAAAACAAATGGGTCTTGGGCAAAGGGATAGCGGCATCATAATTTTTAATTTTCCACTGCGCACTCGCGGCCGCTTCCCAACAAACTATCTGTATGACAGTTAGTATAACTGTTTCACAGTTAACGTGTCTTTTATATATATATAGTATTCATCTTTCATAAAGGATGATACCTTTGTCGAAAGAGCGATTGATTAGAATGTCTAATCAATATTATGCATCATAGGATGATGGCGTAATAAATACTATATTATGTGCGATTAAAGATGTCAATTTAATCGTAATTGTTACGAGTTATTTTGATATACAGTAGACTATATGATGTGTCTTGAAACATTTTCTTTGTGATCTTTGAGATATTAAGAACGAGTTTCTAATTCATGGAGAATTTAAGTCTGCAACCATAAAGTGATAGATTAGTTTTGATCCTAATTATGACATTAGATAGTATGTGTCATATAAAGTCAGAAAAGATGGAGTGAGAGTGTCACCATTGATTCTACTGAATCAGTGGAATAAGTTGCAACTTATGAAGTATTGACTTAAGAAGTTGCAAAGTGACCTCAATAATTAGAAGTGTTGATATTAGTTTTATGTTGCGGTTGTCTTATAGTATTTTGGATTTGATCCATATATACTTAGACAACTCAGTAGCTATAGCACATAACTGATATAACGTCTGAGTCATATTCATGTGGAATTTGGATTCTACAAAATATGAATGATGCTGGTTAAGGAAAACAGTTGGGTTTGTTGGACAGACTCGATTTGTAAAGCGGGCTTACTTGTTGTTGCCTACCTCTTGAGTGCAAGGTGAGCTCTTGAGGGCCACGGTATGTGATACACATTGAGATGTGTATATGATAATTGGGGATTGGAACTAGAGCAAGTGGTAGAAATTGTTAGGGTTGGTGCTCAGAGTGCCAATCAGTATCGTATTTTTGTTTGATTCATAAATACGAACAATTCTATTTTCAATAATATTACTAATTTAATAGTAGCACCCTTGTCTTTTATACGCTTATTCGTTTTATTACGATTAGATATCTGATTACGATTAGATCGAAACTGAATCTGGTTCAAAGATATGTGTATATTAGATAAAGACTCTAGGATTTACAATATAGTGCGCAGTTACAACGTAGTTTGTAATTAACATTGGGAAACGCACTATAAGATGTATATCCTTAAATAAAGTTTCTGGTCAAGATTTACTAACACGGGTCGGTTAGTAAAATCCACTGAGACCAGTACATATCGTATATTGTGACTTGGTCTGATGGTTTATCCCAGTGAACCATAAGTCTCAGGAGACTCGTATAGATAT
Source organism: Zanthoxylum bungeanum (assembly GCA_019454045.1). Taxonomy (NCBI): domain Eukaryota; kingdom Viridiplantae; phylum Streptophyta; class Magnoliopsida; order Sapindales; family Rutaceae; genus Zanthoxylum; species Zanthoxylum bungeanum. The sequence goes on from SKCR01009432.1 coordinate 40,168, forward strand.
ATAGGTGTTTATTTGATAAGACACGGAACGACTCACTGAATATTTCCTAATAGATGGTACACCAACGTCAATAGGAACCTTCTCGAGTTGAGCGAGCATAGTGGTCTTTTGACTTGAGATACCATAGTGGGATATATGAGTTATCCTCCACACTTTGATGGCAGTCACGTCACCGATCTATTCAAGATCAGACCTCCGCCTATTCGTTGGGTGTGGACTGATGCTCATGATATCCAGTGCGTATCAAGATAGGATCTGTCAGTCCTGTGTACAAGGCATAGGCATCCTTACGTGTTTACGATCTAGTAAATCAATGGCTGTGGTATAACTTCGGAAATCAGTTCCGAGTGTTATTTAGAGATTGTAAATTAAAAGTCAATTGTATTATACCGAACGGATTTGACGTTCTCATCTATATCCCAGGTATAATACGGATAGCCTGTGACGGAAGGATTATACGTATGCAATGAACTCGACTTGCATAGTTTAGCAAGATTATATGTGGTCGTCATAATCCATGAGTGGGTGGATTATGGACATAAAATTGGATTTCGTGACGGATAAACCTAAACTTAGAGAGTCCCACAATATGAAGTGTACTTGTTGAGCACTTGGGCAACTCGATATGAATAATACGGATTATTATAATACTTTACCGGATTAAATGAGTTAATTCGGATCGTTTAATCGGTTAAACGATAATACATGCTTTAGGGGATTTTGTCCGATAATAATTATTGTGTATTTGTATTTGATACATAATAAGATTAGATACACATTAATTATTCATCAAATGAGATTTCGACACATGCCATAAATATATGTATTTGTTATTTATTGTAAATAAAAATACATATATAATAATAATTACATTAATTAATTATTTGGATATTTAATTGTTAAATATTTGAATTATTAATTAATAATCTTTTTTTTCCATAAATGTTATGGAATTTGTCCAATTATTATTTGAACACGTGGCATGAATTTATTAAGCTAAATTTGTCTAAATTTGATTTGCCAAGATTAAAGCTTATCTTTTATTGTTTTTAATTTAATGAAATTAAAAATGCAAAATCCCCAAATTATCCCCATCTTAGTCGGTCACTTCTATTAAATGAGGGAAATTATTTTCTTCATCTTCCAAGCTCCATTCATGAACGTCCAAGCTATAAAAACATGGGTCTCTAAATTTGTTTGAAGAATCCAAGAAGAATCAAATGAAATTTCAATAAAAAGGCTAAGGAATTGGAGGATTAAAGGTAATCTACCATATCCCTAAGCTTGGAAATTTAGTTTCTTGTTTCTTGAGTTGTTAGAAGGGTTCTAGGGTTTCTTTGAATCTGAATTTTTGGGGCTTTTGTTTGTGGTTGATGGAGATGGAAGATTATGCATGTGTGAAGTTGATATTAGAAGTAATTAGTGTAATTAGTTTCCAATTTGATTAATTATTGATGAGTTTCTTTTCTAGATTGTTATGACCACTCTTGTGACACCTATAATTATTCATATGTGGTGACTTGTTTTGGTTGTTTGATTAATTTATTAATCTTGAAAATTTGGATTTAAAGCATGAAAATTGATAAATTTCGGTTCTGGATCAGATCTGATGAAACTGGAAATTTTGTGATGATTTTGATGTCATATGAATGTAATGGATTTGTTTTAGGAGTTGGAACAATTGCCGGAAATTATTTTCGAGTTGAAATAAGTGAAAACGACCAAAAACGGCGTTATCGGGTGACTTTTGAGTCAACCGGGTGACGGCTGCCCAAACAGTGAATCTGTCACTGTTCGGGAAGCCGATGAACTGCCCTGACACTATTGGGGCTGACTTGGGTAGTCCCTATAAGTTTCGGGTGGTCGGTTCAGTCAAAAATGTGTTTTGCGTCATTTTACAGAAAAACGGTTTTCGTAAAAGTTTTGTGACGTTTCAACCTTATTTATGTTGATATTTGATATTGAATAAATAAGTTTAGGTGAAATATGAATAAATTATTCATATTAGATATTTAATAATTTATTTGGTATTTTGATAAAGTTTTAAATTACGATTTCTCCCAAACCGCTCTTTCGCTGCGCCCCATCCCCCGAAACCCCAACATAACCAAGACTTCAAAACACATATTTGAGAGAGAAGAATAAGGAAGCTTCAGGCCCGACAGGATGTCTCTCTGATCCCTTCAGGCTATGTCTTTTTTTTTTCTATGGAGAACTAATCTCCTAGGCAAAGCTAGGTATTTACTCTTGTACTTAACTTTTTATATTCATGTTTTTTATTCCTGAATGATCTTCAAAGTTTAATACAATTGATGTTTCGTTATTCTCTATTATCTTTTGATTTATAATTCAGAGATTGTGTTTTACTAATTTTCATATAAGAATAGTCATTATTTTTCTACGTATGATTGGGGAATCCAATTGTATCTGGTATTGTTGTTTTATGAGTTAATCTTATGCTGCAGTATTGTATGTGGGTATATTGTCGACGTTATATAGGTCATAATGATAACATAGTGAGCTGTTAATATAGAGAAAGTAATTCATCGATTATCTTAGAATTTAATGTATTTTAAATTGAAATATCTTCTGATTGTTGGTTTGGGAAGTGAAACCCTCAATTGAGTAATAAAAGGAATTAATTACTGAATATATGGACGTGATACAAGAGGGATTCCTGACGCTTTGTTTCTTTTCTCTATTGATAACTCTTATGTATTTTTCATAGTTTTTATTTCACATTACCAATTAAACCATTTTTCTTTAATTAAGTTATTGCTAACGTTCATACTAAGTGATTCAGTTCCTTCGTAACCATCTCTCTGAGGAATCGACACCACAACTATACAGTGATAACCGCAAGTACTTTTTGGGTGTAATCAACCATTAATTCTCTAATGAATAATTTATTCATAACTATTATGAATATTAATATTTCTATACGTAATAGAAAGACTTGAGCGCTCTAATCGTTCAAGTACTAAATCAACCCTTAAGGACGATACTCTTCTACTTCTCACAAGAATGAGTGAATTCCATGTCTATGTAAAACATCCCCAACTACACACCAAACCATGTCCCCAAAGCACATAGCTATTGGTCAGGATTGCTACATAAAACTCACTTTAATAAATCAAATGACATAGCCCGCCATGCAGGAGTTCGCAGTACACTCAGGATTCAGATCAGTCCATATATGAAAATCTAGTAGATTGAAATGAATTTCTTTATTTAACGGATATTATAAGAAATTAATTTCTATCTGGGTATAGTCCTATATGATCACATCATATAAGGTGCCTTCATTCTCATCTCACCACATGGACGATCTCAGATCAAGGTTGCCATATAATGATAGAATTGACCGCAGCTATAGATAAACCACAAATAAAGTACTTGTTTTGCTTACCATCTATGGACTATTTTAGATTACTAATTTAAGACTTAAATCCTCTTGTATATGACACTCATACTCTAAGTCTGAAGTGTAGGAAAGTACTGTCCTTAGCATGGCGGAAGTTTCTTATGGTGGCACCGGCTCCGGTATGGATCTTTAAAATTTTCTTTGCTTTTCCCTTTGTTGTAGTAGCCGAAATCAATCTTTTGATGTCCAATGCTTGGATCAACCACTCGATCTTCCGAACTATGACTCGAAACTAACAAACTGAAGTGTGGGCTTCACTCACAAAGATCAAACCTCTAAACTATTTAGAGAATTAAGATGTCACAATGGTGCTTGGCTTTTAGAATTTCAAACACTCTCACAACACTTGTGAATGTTTGAAATCGCTCTATTTTCTCTCAATTTCTTTCTCACAACACTTGTGTGAATGAATGGAAAATGTTAACCTTAAGAAGTGAGAGAAATGATAGAGATTATATTCTCTTACACAAGGCAACTAACCTTGTCACTAAACATCTAATGCTTTCTTGCAATGGCCAACACAAAAAAGTGAATGCCATACCAAAGCATAAGAAATGTAAAGCTAAAGACAAGGACTTTGTCATTAAGCATATAATGCTTTCTTTCAATGGCAAACACATAAATGTGGAGGCCATACCAAATCATAAGAATGGATTAGTTAATGATAAATATTAGGTGTACAGAAGCCACCTAATAGACATAATAAATTGAAGAGCATGGCAAGCCATTTAGCTTTATCTCCTCAGGTAAATAAAAATCACTATCTCAATAATGATTAATTACCTTCAATTATGTTGTAGTAATTATCTCATAATTATTTCTAACTTGATTATCTCATAATCAAAGAATTCTAGAAAACATTAAGTTAAACTAATTTAACATATTTTTCATTTGTGACAAAAAATATTATTAATCTCATTAATATATATAAATATAATGTGAGCATATTATTAGGTAATCTAATTATATTAGGTTTGCTTCAGTTAATCGAGCTAGCACGGGGACCAAATGGACCTACGGTTCCGAGCTCCAATAATTCTGAAATATTAATTAAACTTTTCAATCAAATATTACGAATTATTAACTCAGCTTTATTCCATTAAGAACTCGAAGTTGAACTCCCAATATCGTAGATGGATAAAATAACCAACAACTTGGTGTCCATTGATATAGTCATTACATATAAATATAGCTCCTCACGAATATCTCATAAATAGAGCCAGGTCAAAAGTCTATTAAACCCCTCTAAATATTTTGTCTCTTAAGCACCATTGATTCTATAATGAACAATTAATTCATAACGATTATGAACAGAAAACTTTCTATTCGTAATAGAAACGTTGAGCGCTCAAATTGTTCAAGTCCCGAATCAACTCTTAAAAGAGATACTCTTCTGCTTCTCATAAGAAGAAGTGAATTCCATATCTATGTAAAACGTTCCCAGCTACATAGAAAACCTCACCAATAAATACGTAGTTATTGGGCGGGAATGCAACACCAACCTCACCATAGTAAATCAAATGACATATTCTGTCATGCAGCAGTTCGTAGTACATTCATGATTAAGATCGAACCCATATATGACCATCTATTAGATAAAATGAATTTCTCCTGTTAACGGATATTAAAAGAAATTCGTATTTATCTGAGTCCAATCCTATATGATCTCATCATACAAGGTGCCTCCATTCCCATGTTACTACATGAACGATCCTGGATCAAGGTCATCATACAAGTATACAATGGACCGCAGTTATAGATAAACCACAAATAAAGTACCCTCTTTATTTACTCTCTATTGACTATTTAGATTACTAAATTCAGACTTAAATCATTTTGTGCATCAAACATACATTAAGTTTGAAGGTACAATAGTAATCAAAGTAAACAAGACAAATGGACAATATGAGATTGATTAGTAGAAAATATATCACTATTTCCCACTCCTTTAACCTAATATTTTGTATAGTTTCTTGGGTTTTGTGAATGTTTTGATGTGTTTTGTGTTATTTTGTAGATAAATAAGGGTTCAGGACTTACTAGAAGCAATTCGGGGCCAAAACTGCGAAAAACGGACAAAAAGGGCAAAAATGTAAATTTCCTGCTAAAATGCACCATTTACTAAAATGCACCGTGCTAAAATGCTTCGTTTACTAAAATGCGCCACTAACGTGCATCGGACACGTGTAACAATAAGAGAAGTTTGCTAACATGCACACTTGCTAATGTGTGTCTGCCACATATCAACATCACAGCAAATCTGCTAACGTGCGCCGTGACACATGTCATCATCATGTGTTGTCGACAATACGCATGCTACGTGTCATCATCGAAATGGACCACATCAACCGCGTGCCACATGTCAGCCACGTGTATGACACATCAGCCACATGCCGAGTCACTCTCTGCCACGTGTCAGCCATGTGTCTGACACATCAGCCACACTGCGAATCACATTCTAACCACGTGTCAATATCTCAGTGGATCGAAATTTGCCGCGTGCCATGTGTCACCTCCAAAAGCAAACTGTGTCTGTCGCGTTGCTAGCTCAGGTGTCCCGACGTGCAGACCTTTACGCGTCGCGACTGTTAGTGTGTCCAACATTTCCCAAGGATCCTAAACATGATTCTAGTGTGAATAAGAAGTGGAGTTGCGAAAATACTCACTTTGATCTGATGAGAGATTTCAAATTCTTTCTTTGTATGTTGAAGCTCCAAGCCTTTTGTTGAGTTCAAAACTCTTGAGTGAGTTTCCCTATCACCTTAATTTAACTCCTTTAAGTGCTAGCTTGTACAATTTGTGAAGTAAAATTTCCCCAAGGAAGAACAATGCTCACAACAAAGAGAGAAGGAAGAGAGAAAGAGTGGTTTTCAATTTTGTAAAAATTGGTGTGTTATGTTTTCCAAAAACCAAAACTAAGTGTGTTGGAAAGAAAAATGCATTAAATGCATCCAACTACTTCCATCAACTTTGTGAAAAGTGATGTAAGTTAGTGGGTCCCACCACTTTAAATTCAAAATTCAAGTTGGCTTACACAACACATTTTGGGCTCAGGTTCGTTTAATCCGATTAAACGAATTTTCCGTTGTGACGTAATTAAATCCAATTTAATTAAATAATAATGTCTAGAAAAATTATTACTAAAGTCGCTTACGAATTAATTCCAAATTAATTCGTTCACCCGAATTAAAATCCAATTTTAATTCCGCATTGAAATCCAATTTCAATTAATATATCCAATATATTATTTAATCGATTAATTCCAAATTAATCGCGTTCTCTGTTCTAGATGAATTTAATCCCAGATAAATTCTTGCCGCAATTAATCTCAGATTAATTTTCTCTCTCATAATTAATCCCAGATTAATTCTATTCGAGTCAAATGTCATTGGTGAATCTTTGGGAAGCAACCCAATAGATTCCAGGATATGCTGGCTGTAAATGCAGTCATCGGACTATCCGAACATGTGCGTACCACGTACCACGTTCTCACCGATTTACAAGACATGTTTGGCTTCTAGCAAAGCACTGTGCCTACCCAATTCTCCAGAAATATTCAACGACGAATATATAATTTGTATCAGGCATAGTATACAAAGTATTGCGTAATACGATCCAGTATCAGATGTCACATGCTAGGGCTAGGGCTGGAATTGTGTCTGCCCCATACGAATCATATATCGGATCACTAGCAACTAGTCTCTGTAATCGGATAATCATGACCTAGTCATACTATCCCGATAGCTGCAGCATTTAAGAGTACTAGTTCTTTATCCTGCGTGATCATCATCTCCATATAACTGAAGTGATACTTCCATCTTGACATCACACCCAATACACTACGATTCTTAGTAAACCCAAAAGAGGCGTACACAGAACCCGTTAAAGCTCCGGACGACCAAAACCAAAGCGTACTGATTGTCGCAAGTATTAGCGATGCAAGTCTCAGGTTAAGACAACATATACCTACCCTGATTCAGATTCCCATAAACACATAGTCATACTATCAATGGGATTCTGAGGGGTCTATCCAGAGCGAAGCTGTTCCCGGTCCAATGGCTAACAGAACCTCCTATCACACTTGCATAAGTATCAAATACTTAAATATATGAGAACTATGTCGTTAAGCTTCCATAACGCGCACAAGTGTAATACTAGTCTATTCTGCATTATCGATGTCCAATCTTGATAATACTACGACTATGGATGTTTAATGATTAAACCGTTCATGGATTAATAATGTCTCATATCTTATTAATCCGTAACTAATCATATGGACTTTTTGTTGGACAATTATGACCCATAGCGTCACTATTTGTACAGATCATGGTGTTGTTGTACAAATTAACTATGTGACAAAGGAGATTGCACTCTTATCATTTGTGATTAGATCACCAAGATATATAAATGATAGGAGGTCCCTATGATTTTTTCCTGGATAGAGAATGATATGAGACAGTATCAGTCTACGAAGGATAAATCATTAAATATCCCTAGTCAGAGCATTGTCGAGATTGGACATCGATAAATGTATAAAGACTAGTATTACACTTGTGCGTGTTGTGAGGGCACAACGGTATAGTTCTCATATGTTTGGGTATAGGATACTCATGCAAGTGTAATAGGAGGTTGTGTTTTACCGATGGTACGGGAAACAGCTTCGCTCTGGATAGACCCCCTCGGAATTCCATTGGTAGTATGACTATGTGTCTATAGATGTCCGAAATCAGGGTAGGTGTATTTGGTCTTAACCTGAGACTTGCATCGCTAATACTTGCGACAATCAATATATTTTGGTTTTGGTCGTCCAGGGCTTTACCGGTTTCTATGTACGCCTCTTCTGGGTATATCGAGAATCGTAGTGTGTTGGGTGTGATGTCAAGACGGAAGTATCACTCCAGTCATAGTGGAGTTGATGGTCACGTAGGATACGGGACTGGTTCTCTTAAATGCTGCAGCTATCGGGATATTATGACAAGGTCATGTATATCCGATTATAGAGACTAGTTACCAGACATCCGACATGTGCTTCGTACGGGGCAGACACAATTCCAGCCTCAGGGCTAGCACGTGATCATCTGATACTGGATCGACATACATGATACTACGTATACTACGCCTGAGATAGATAGCTTATTCCTGTAAGCATATTTCTGGAGAATTGGGTAGGCATGTCGCTTTGTTAGAAGCCACATTGTCTTGTAAATTGGTATAAACGTCATACTTGGTACGTACGTGTTCGGATAGTCCGACGAGCGAATTTACTGCCAACATATCCCGGGATCTCATCGGTCGCTTCCCGAAGATTCACCGATGACGTATCACTCGCACTTAATTATTTGGGATTAATTTGATGAGAGTGAAAATTAATCTGGGATTAATTACGGAGATTTTTATCTGGGATAAAATATCATTTAAAGAGAGATAACGATTAATTTGGAATTAATCGATTAAATAATATATTCGATATATTATACGAAATTGGATTTCGACGTGGAATTAAAATTAGATTTTAATTTGGGCGAATGAGTTAATTTAGAATTAATTCGTTAGCGATGTGAATAGTGATTTTACTAGGCATAATCATTTAATTGCGTCGCAACGGAAAATTCGTTAATTTGGAATTAGCGAACCCGAGCCCGGGATTGTTTGTGAGCGCATTCGCATTTCGAATTCGAGTGAGGCACGCAAGTCAAATCAAGCGTCAAATCATTAGTCATATCAAGCGTCAATCAAATGTCACTTTGAGTGATGTGACAAGTTGTCACTTGATTGACTGATGTGAGTTGATGTGAATACGTGATGGAGGTGGTTGGAAAGTTAAAAGGCTTGTACCTTTGGCTTTTAGAAAATTGAAAATTGTATATGCTTAATTAATTTTGGAAATTAAATGGTATATACACAATTTTCATTCTCTCTCTTATTTTACGGTTTTTGGGAGCCAAAAATCACACCTCTCTCATCTCTCTATTCTCTCCCATTTACGCCCAAAGGGCTTCTATTTTTCCTCACTGGTTTCAGCTCAAACCGTGAGCAAGGATGAAGAAAATGATGATTTGTGGCAAATCATCAAGGTGCTAGCACACTCTAGGAGGCATACAAGGTGATAGGGAAGTCATTTCGTGAGCTTGGAATCCATTTTGTAAGCTTGGAGCTTGAAGATTTCTTGGAGGGCAAAGCCGAAAATGGAGCACAAAGAGACCTCACTTCCGTGAGCTTCATGGAGGGCAGAAATTTTTTTGTTCTTCGTAGCATCCAATCCGTTCGATGTGAGTATGATTCCGCCATACTTTGTTGTGTATTCACATGTGTTTTATGCTTGATTTCATCCTTGGGACCTTAATAGAAACCAACAATGGTATCAGAGCCAATATTGAGCATAAAAAAAATGTAGGGTTAAAATTTGGGTAAAATTGATTTTGAGCATGATTAATGAATTGGATGAATTAGTATGCTTAAATGTGTTTTTAATTTTGATGATTGATTGGATCAATTTGATGAAATGTTGTTTGGAACAAATTTCCCCAAATTTTTGTGTTGGCCGAAATACAATGAACCCTAATGTCTTGGATTTTTTGATTTTTGATCATTGGATGTGTTGGAAATCAATTGGGAATATTGATTTAATGTTGAATTGAATTTAATTGGATTGAATTTGATTTGGACATAAAATCCCCTCCTTGGCCGAGACTTTGAAGCATGTGAATTGGGTTTGATTTTTGATAAAATGTGTAGGACATGTTTTGTTGTTGATAAGCATGATTAATTAGGCTAATTTGGTGTTTTGGGAATATTGATTTAGTTAATTAATAATGATATACATTTTGGTAATTTAATTGAGAAATTTGGAATTTTTGGAATTAAATTAAATGGGCTTAATTGGATTTGGGCTTGTTGTGTTGTAATTGGGCTTATTGGGCTTGGTTGTACCAAGTTGGGTTTAGGCTAAATTGGTTGAATCCAATTGGGCCCAAACCGCATCCATAAAGCTCAAATGCGACTAATGGACCTTTAAAGTTTAATTGGGCCTAATGGGCCTAAATTGATTTCTGGGCTTATGGGGTAACTCCCGGATTGGACTTTGGTTATTGGGTTTGACCCGAGTTGACGACAAAAGTCCACGCCTCAAGAATTAATTAAAAGCCCATTAGACTTTAATTAAATTAATATTGGATATTAATCGGGCTTTGAGACCCGTAACGATTAAATTTGGAATCTAAGTCGTAAAGGTTTATTAATAAAGTGTAATATTTAATTTGGAATTAAATAGTGAATTAGAATTAAATACAAATTGAATTGGATTTAATTATGTAGTTTAATTTAATTCGAGAATTCGTACTTTGAGTACTTATTCGCAAAACGAGTTTGACTCGAGCAAAATCAAATCGTTGTTTGAACATTGGATGGTCACTAATTATCAGATTAATTAATTTGATTAGATTGATTGATAACATGCTTGTGTGAATACATGGTTGCGATGCATGAATAATGTATATCGGATGGATATTAGATGGGTGGGACAATTTTAATAATTGTTGTAATAATTTGATTTATTAAATTAGACCTCCGTGTCCAGCCTTATTACCTCATTATTCTTTGTATTCTCTTTTCACCTATATCCCCTCAATGTAAATGAGGTTTCTTTAGAAGTGTAGTGTAACGGGTAGAAGTAAATACATGTGCTAGCGGGAGAGAGAAATGGAGAGATTTGATCTAGGATCAATGTGTAAAGTATCCATCCGCATATCATTATTATTTTATATACGCGCTTTATTATGTGTTTAGAATGCATGTTTAAGGGTGTATGATGATGAGACCTTAACAAAGATAATAAATTGGTTGCCAATTTGCACTCAAAAAACCCTCGCAAAATATTAAGCGTATTTCCTTCCATTGAGTAATTCTCACTCAAGATCCGAGACTGGCATTGGCTTGTTGGCCAAAGTCAAGGCCTTTGTCCGTCAATGATGTGTTGAATCACGAAGGCTTTGTTAATATTGGTGTCTTGTCCAAGTTGTGGTTTGTTGGCCAAAGTCAAGACCACTTGTTGGTTTATTCTAAGGTCCCAAGATCAAACAAGTCATGAAAACATGCGTGAACACATCAACGGAGGTAGCGGAATACTCACATTGATCGGTTATGTCGAATTGAAGACGAATCGAACCAAGAAACTCACTGCCTTGTTCACGCCACTGCAGCAAGCCCACTGCCCTGCAAAACAGAAATTTGAGTGAAGAAACGGAGCTCCTAGCTTCGTCGGATGGATCCCGTCTCATGGTCGAACCTCCCTACCACCTTCGCAAGACTTGTAAGTGTGCTAGCACTTGAATTTTCACCATGAAAACCCACTCTTGGCTTCCCTTATTCACGCCCAAACTGGTTCAAAACCAGTGAAGAATAGCCACACTTGGGCGTGAGAGAGATGAGAGAATATGAGAGAAAAAATGTGTTTTGTGTAATTGATTTTTGTTACCAAAAAATCAATTTATATTTATGCCATAATATTCATTAAATTAATAATAAATTTATGACACAAATCATGCAATGGCTTAGAGTGTCAAACACTCAATTTCCATGCAATGACATTGAGTGCAATGTACACTATCTACATGCAATGCATTAGAATTAAATAATGCATAATATGACATGTGTCATGTGGGCCCCACACGTTTCCAAATGAAAGTGGGCCCACGTGCACTCACGCGTTCGGGTTCGATATTTCCGAAATATCGAGTTTACGTCGCGACGTTAATAAAATCGAATAATTGCGGCTAGCGAAATTATTATTTACGTCGCTAACGAATTAATTCTAAATTAACTCGTTTGCCCGAATTAAAATCTAATTTTAATTCCGCGTCGAAATCTAATTTCGTATAATATATCGAATATATTAATTTACCGATTAATTCCAAATTAATCGTTATCTCTCTCTAGACGATATTTTATCCTAGATAAAATATCTCCGTAATTAATCCTAGATTAATTTTCTCTCTCTCTTCTATATAATCCCAGATTATTCAAGAGTGCGAGTTGTGCGTCATCGGTGGATTATCGGGAAGCGACCCATGAGATCCCCGGATAATCTGGCAGTAAATACGGTCGTCGGAGTATCCGAATCACGTACGTACCAAGTACTACGTTCTACCGATTTACGAGACAAGGTCGACTCCTAGCAAAGCACCAAGTCTTCCAAGTTCTCCGGACATATTTATCAAAGAATATCTAGATCTGTATCAAGCGTAGTATACAATTGTATTGTGCATATCGGCCCAGTATCGGATAATCACGTGCTAGGGCTGGGGCTGGATAAGTGTCTGCCCCGTCAGAAACACATATCGGATGTCTGGTAACTAGTCTCTATAATCGGATATTCATGACCTGGTCATAATATCACGATTGGATGCGCATCACTTAAGAGCACTAATACCGTATCCTGCGTGACATCATCTCCATTATGACTGGAGTGACACTTCCGTCTTGACATTACATCCAATACACTACGATTCCTGATAAACCCAGAAGTGGTGTACACAGAACCCGTTTAAAGTCCCCCAACACCAAAACCAAAGTTTACCGATTGTCGTAAGTATTAGCGATGCAAGTCTCAGGTTAAGACTATACACACCTACCTTGATTTCGGCCTCCCATAGACGCCTAGTCATAATACCAATGGGATTCCGAAGGGTCTATCCATAGCGAAGCTGTTTCCCGTACCATCGGTGAAACACGACCTCCTATCGCACTTGCACAAGTATCCAATACTTATATATATGAGAACTATGCCGTTGTGCCCTCACAACGCGCACAAGTGCAATACTAGCCTATTCCGCATTATCGATGTCCAGTCTCGATAATATTACGGCTAGGGATATTTAATGATTAATCCTTCGTGGACTGAAACTGTCTCATATCATCTCAATCCAGGAACTAATCATAGGGACCTCTCTTCATTTATATATCCATGGTGATCTAATCACAAATGACGAGAGTGCAATTTCCTTGTTACATAGTTAATTTGCTACAGCAACACAATGATCTGTGCAAATAGTGACGCTATGGGTCATATTATCCAACACACTTGTTGGACAATTATGACCCATAGCATCACTATTTGTACAGAACATGGTGTTGTTGTACAAATTAACTATGTGACAAAGGAGATTACACTCTTATCATTTGTGATTAGATCACCAAGATATATAAATGATAGGAGGTCCCTATGATTTTTTCCTAGACTGAGAATGATATGAGACAGTATCAGTCCACGAAGGATAAATCATTAAATATCCCTAGTCAGAGCATTGTCGAGATTGGACATCGATAAATGCGTAAAAGACTACTATTACACTTGTGCGCGTTGTGAGGGCACAACGGCATAGTTCTCATATGTTTGGGTATAGGATACTCATGCAAGTGTAATAGGAGGTTGTGTTTTACCAATGGTACGGGAAACAGCTTCTCTCTGGATAGACCCCCTCGGAATTCCATTGGTAGTATGACTATATGTCTATAGAAGTCCGAAATCAGGGTAGGTGTATTTGGTCTTAACCTGAGACTTGCACCGCTAATACTTGCGACAATCAATATACTTTGGTTTTGGTCGTCCAGGGCTTTAACCGGTTTCTATGTACGCCTCTTCTGGATATATCGAGAATCGTAGTGTGTTGGGTGTGATGTCAAGATGGAAGTATCACTTCAGTCACAGTGGAGATGATGGTCACGTAGGATACGGGACTGGTTCTCTTAAATACTGCAGCTATCGGGATATTATGACAAGGTCATGTATATCTGATTATAGAGACTGGTTACCAGACATCCGACATGTGCTTCATACGGGGCAGACATAATTCCAGCCCCAGGCCTAGCACGTGATCATCCGATACTGGATCGACATACACGATACTACGTATACTACGCCTGAGATAGATAGCTTATTCTTGTAAGCATATTTCTGGAGAATTGGGTAGGCATGGCGCTTTGCTAGAAGCCAACCTTGTCTTGTAAATCGGTATAAATGTCGTACTTTGTACGTACGTGTTCGGATAGTCCGACGACCGAATTTACTGCCAACATATCCGGGGATCTCATGGGTCGCTTCCCGAAGATTCACTGATGATGTATGACTCGCACTTAATTAATCTGGGATTAATTCGATGAGAGAGAAAATTAATCTAGGATTAATTGAGGAGATATTTTATCTGGGATAAAATATCATTTAAATAGAGATAACGATTAATTTGGAATTAATCAATTAAATAATATATTCGATATATTATACGAAATTGGATTTCGACGCGGAATTAAAATTAGATTTTAATTTGGGCGAACGAGTTAATTTAGAATTAATTCGTTAGCGATGTGAATAGTGATTTTGCTAGGCATAATCATTTAATTGCGTCGCAACGGAAAATTCGTTAATTTGGAATTAGCGAACCCGAGCCCGGGATTGTTTGTGAGCGCATTCGCATTTCGAATTCGAGTGAGGCACGCAAGTCAAATCAAACGTCAAATCATTAGTCACATCAAGCGTCAAATCAAATGTCACTTTGAGTGATATGACAAGTTGTCACTTGATTGAGTGATGTGAGTTGATGTGAATAGTGATGGAGGTGGTTGGAACGTTAAAAGGCTTGTACCTTTGACTTTTTGAAAATTTAAAATTGTATATGCTTAATTAATTATGGAAATTAAATGGTATATACACAATTTTCATTCTCTCTCTTATTTTACGGTTTTTGGGAGCCAAAAACCACACCTCTCTCATCTTTCTCTTCTCTCCCATTTACGCCCAAAGGGCTTCTGTTTTTCCTCACTAGTTTCAGCTCAAACCGTGAGCAAGGAGGAAGAAAATGATGATTTGTGGCAAATCATCAAGGTGCTATCACACTCTAGGAGGCATACAAGGTGATAGGGAAGTCATTTCGTGAGCTTGGAATCCATTTGTAAGCTTGGAGCTTGAAGATTTCTTGGAGGACAAAGCCGAAAATGGAGCACAAAGAAACCTCACTGCCGTGAGCTTCATGGAGGGCAGAAATTTTTTTGTTCTTCGTAACATCCAATCCGTTCGATGTGAGTATGATTCCGCCATACTTTGCTGTGTATTCACATGTGTTTTATGCTTGATTTCATCCTTGGGACCTTAATAGAAACCAACACTTTTATCATTTATATATCCAAGTAATCCAATTACAAAATGATAAAATAGCAATTTCCTTTGTCACATAGTTAATTTGTACAAAAACACCATGTCTTTTACAAATAGTGATGCTATGGGTCATAATTATCTAACAGCAACGTGTAGGCAGAAACTTTTCTTATAAATTCAGCTTGATTCCATTTAATTTGCTTTATATCCTTAGGTTTCTAATAGGAATTTGAGGATTGCATCTTGTGTGTATTTATTTTCAGTATTTTATTATGTATTTTTATTTTCAGTAATAGTAATAATTTATTTTCTTTACTTTTCTTTTATGTTTTGTAATTAAATTTCCAATAGGGGAAGGGTGAAACATTTAATATGATTAACTAGGTCAATCTCACTTAATTATAATATAACCGAACTAATTAATGGCAGATTATGTTATCGCCTATATGGTCGGTTTAAATATAAATTACTTTACGGCCTATATAGTCGGTCTTTATGTGACAGATGATTACCGCCTATATGGCTGGTGTAATTGGACCTAAATGGATTACCGCCTATATGGCTGGTTTTATATGTTTGACATTATTAATTCCTGAGAAAGCAGAACATAAAATAATTTATATATTATAATAATTGAGATTCCTAGGTTTGAAATATTAAATGTGGATCCACTAACCCTAGCATTTTCTTTTTAATATAGGGAAGTGATGAAACACAATTTTAACATGCTTAATAATTGATTTAATTATATTATGGGTAATTCTTTAGTTTGTTTATTGAATCTTAAGCTTAATGCTTCTGGTTGTCTGATCACCAAATAATGAAGCTTTAGGACATAAATCCCAACAATCTCCCACTTAGACTAGAGCAAATGGGACATATCATGTAATCTTAAACCCTTTAGGTGACCCTCAAACACTTTAGCCGATAAGGTCTTTGTAAACGGATCAGCCAGGTTTTCTGCGGATGGAATCTGCGTGACAACGACATTTTATCTCTACAGTATCTCATTGATGAGGTGATATTTCCTCTCAATATGCGTACCCTTCTTGTGGTTTATTGGTTCTTTGGAGTTCGCCACTGCACCACTATTATCACAATAAAGTGTGAGTGATTTATCCATATCTGGAACAACTTCCAGATCTGCCAAGAACTTACGGAGCCAAACTACTTCCTTAGCTTCTTCACAAGCTGCTACATATTCAGCCTCCATGGTGGAGTCAACAATACAAGATTGCTTTATGCTCCTCCATACTATGGCCCCACCACCTAGGGTGAACACTAATCCAGATGTTGATGACATCTGTCTGAAAAATCAGAGTCTGTATATCCTCTCAGAATCATATCCTGACTTGTATATACAAGTATATAATTTCTCGTTATTCGAAGATACTTGAGAATATGTTTCACCGCTACCCAATGATCTAATCATGGGTTGGATTGAAACCTACAGACTACTCCCACTACAAAACAGATGTCCGATCTCGTGCATAATATAGCATACATAAGACTTCCAACTGCTGAAGCATATGGTATATGTCTCATCTCCTCAACTCTTTGAGGTGTCTTAGGAGACTGTTCCTTAGATAAAAGAAATCCATGCCTGAAAGGTAAATTTCCTTTCTTGGAATTCTGCATTTCAAATCGCACAAGAATCTTATCGATATAGGTTGTTTGAGACATTGCTAATAGTCGTTTCTTGCGATCCCGAATGATCTGGATCCTAAGTACATAACTTCCATCTCCCAAATCTTTCATTTGGAATTGGTTAGCTAGCCAGATTTTCACGTCCGATAATATCTTTACATCATTCCCAATGAGTAAAATATCATCAATGTATAACACAAGTAAAACCACATTCCCATCAATGATGCATTTGTAGACACAAGGTTCCAAGATCTAGATGTTTGCTTGAGTCTATAATTGGACCTTTGCAACTTGCAAACTTCTTGCTTTTGACCTTGGGTAATGAACCCATCTGGTTGTACCATATAGATACTCTCATGAAGATTGTCATTCAAGAATGCAGTCTTGACGTCCATTTGACAAATCTCATAGTCATAATATGCCGCAATAGAAAGAAGAATCCTGATGGATTTAAGCATGGATACAGGCGAGAAAGTTTCTTCATAGTCAACTTCCTCTTTTTGGGTATAACCTTTTGCCACTAGCCTAGCCTTGAAAGTCTGTACTTTCCCATATATTCCTATTTTTCTCTTGTAGATCCATTTGCAACCTATGGGTTTTACTCCATCAGGTTGGTCTACAAGTTCCCAGATTGAGTTAGAGTACATAGACTCCATCTTGAGGTTCATGGCTTTGAGCCATTCCTTTTTATCAGTATCTTTCATTGCACTATGATAGGTCAATAGATCATCAATACCATCACAAGATGCAACAACTTCACCTCACCATTTCCTAGATAGCATTCAGGTTGTCTTACAACCCTGCCACTACGTCTAGGTGGTATGGTATTCTGATAAACTTGCATCTGACTTTCAGATGTATAAGATTTTATGTCTTTGTCAACTTTTGAAAATGGTGTACTGGTCGTACCAGCAAGTAACTCCTCAAGTAATACTTTACTTCGAGGTTTGAACTCTCTCATATAGTCTTCCTCAAGAAATGTAGCATTTGTCGACAAAAATATTTTATTATCTTCTGGACTATAAAGAATCCACCCCTAGTTTCCTTGGGATAGCCTACAAATAGGCACACATGTAAATGTGGTTCCAACTTAGTAGTCTTGTTCTTTAGCACATGTTCCGGACACCCCCATATGCGGAAATGTCGCAAACTAGCTTTACGACCATTCCACAACTCTAAGGGAGTCTTAGAAACAGACTTAGAAGGAACTACATTCAGGATATACATTGTAGTTTGCAATGCATACCCCCAGAATGAACTAGTTAGTCTATCTATTCGGTCAAGGTTAATGTGACCAAGTCTAAGGTGCCATAAATAGGTATCATCATGAGAAATCTTTTACTGTTTAGTTTTAGATCTTTCAATCTTAAACATTTCAGTATTAAACAGTGATTCATGCATTAACGGCCTTAATACATATAAATTATTTTCAGAGTTTCCCGTTCATATATTTAATCCATTTCTACTAATAATAACTGACTTATTATTAAATGAAATAGAAAAACCACATTCCATAAGTTTTGTTACAGAAATCAAATTCCTGTGAAAACAAGGAATATATAGCACACCATTCAAACATAAATAACTCTTATTAAAATTTAAATTTGAAACTCCCTCTGCTTTTACTGAAACAGCATCCCCTATCCCAACTCTAATGGTAAAGCTACATTCAACAAGGTCCCTCCATGAGTCAAGTAGCTGCAAAGAACAACAAACATGGTTAGTGGCACCAGAATCAACAATCCATATGGATTTATCATCCTCCAACAAAAGAGACTCATTGATAAGTAAATTGTATTTACCTTTATTCTTCTTCTCTTTAAGCTCAGCAAGGTATTTCAGACAATTCTTTTTCCAATACCTTTGTTGTTCTCAATGGAAACATTTTCCTTTAGCATTGGTTCATTTAGAGCTTTTGTTGTTTTTCTTTTTCATTGGTTTTGCCTTTACCTTCCAATTGTCTTTCTTCTTCTTCTTTGCAGATTTAGAAGATTCAGCAACATTTTCCTCGGCATTGGACCTACGAGGACCATTCATAACGGACTCGTAATTGGTGAGCTCATTTAGCAGTTCAGTTAACGTAAAAGTTAACTTATTCATAGAACAGTTGCTTTTAAACTGCAGGAAACTCTTCGGAAGAGTTTTCATGATCATTGTCACCTGGATTTGCACATTGATATGTGCACCATGGGTTTCAACCATATTAAGATGAGACATCATCCTTAGCATATGGTCTCGGACTGATGTGCCTTTCTTCATTCTAGTTGTCAATACAGAGACTATTGCCTCATATTGTTGTCGGTCTAAAGGTTACCCAAACATGTTCTGTAATGACTGCATAATCATTGATGTTGTAGCCATAGGCTCATGCTGTGCAGCAAGAACCTCAGACATGGATGCTATCAAATAGCTATGCGCTTTCTCATCAACTTTAATCTAATTATTATAGGCATTTTGTGCAGCTCTACCAGTATTTGGTGCTGGCTCAGGAGGACATTCCTCCATCAGGATAAATTTCAAGCCTTCGCAGACCAAGATAGCATTCATGTCAATTTTCCATTTAACATAATTATCCCCGGTTAATTTTTCTTGTTGTTTGAGAATTGAGATTATTGCATATTCCATGGCCGAAAAATAATAAACGTGTATTCAACATTCATTCGTCGTATATTAAAATTGTCAAACATTTAGGCATAAAATTAAACATGATGCATGATCAATGTATAATGAATTAGAAACCTAAGAGAATTATTATTCCACGGTTATCTATCTTCCCACAAATAAGTGTCGTAGTAAGATAGGTCAAGTATTCACATGATAGACTGAGGCATTCTCAATTGATTAATATATCTGAAATAACTCTTATTCCTATATTAATCAACTACTGTTATTTTAATCAATGAAGCTTTGATTAAGAACTTAATCATTCATTTATGAGTGTGACCCATTATTTCGGAACCCTTGGACTTAACTAGTGAAGTGCCGCCGTAGGGTAGGTTAAATCACCAGATACATCTAGAGTCTCTATCTTTTCGGAATCCAAACCTGATATTGACCAAAAAAGGACACCATCCGTAGGGGGAAGAAAGCAAAGCCATCTCGAGGCGCCTATTGATTCTCACATTTCTGGATAACAATGGAGATCGTGGGATATATTGTGGTATACCCCTCTCCCACTCACTATTATAAAGTATAAGGTTTCTATCTCACTAGTATCTCATGAATCTTAGATTATGCTCGGCTAAAGTCATAATCTTATTAATACTAGTTGATAATATAGTGATATATCCAATTTTAACTCTTAAAATTTTATTCACTAAACTCGATTAGTCTCTACTAACCAATTAACCTAATTAAACTAATTTAATCAAGTTGTTATAGTGATCTAATCAATTTAACTCTTAAATTATTAGTCCACTTATAGGTTTTAAAATTTAGAATTCAACGAACGGACCAAATGTCATTAAACCATTTAATCGATAAAGGTACATTATTTATTCCAAAGGTACGTGGTATTGTATCCCGAGTGCAGATCATATTACCGTCCATTCAAAACCGGCTATGGAATTTATGTCCGGGTTTCCATCCGATATACTAAGAAAATAATGTATGGCATGTGAAAATACAAGAGTAGGTACCCTAGGTTATATAAAATGTCAATAAAATTTTTAAAAACATATATATATACCCAGGTAGGGTGTCGCGACACCACTAGAAAGAGCTCTCAGTCCAGAGAGCAGGCACCACGGCGCCAAAAAACTAGCGTCGCAGCGCCACTGAGATTCCAGGGACTGGATTTTCAAAAAATCATCACATTTCAAATTGGGTTGACCGGGAACATATATTCTATACTAATCTAATTAGTACAATAAATCCAAGGCATCCATTAGTCTTTATATCTTGTTCCATAGAGTGTTGTTGAGTTCTTCGCAAAATGTCTCCGTCAAAAGTCCATCACGGCATCAGCTCCTCCAAGTTACAAATAGGGTTATATAATGGACTTATTACAAAGGAAATGAACTTACAACACTTGAAAGAATATGACCTTATGCTCTTACATTTCCAATGCTAAAAACAAAAGTCGGGTAAAATAACTATCAACGCAATACATTCATCACATGAATCAAAAGTAAACATTCATCACATGAATATTAAAACCATTCATCTCATTAATCTTATTGTACCTACTCATCACAATAGTTTGATCCCAATGGCGTCGCGGCGCCACTGGGATCAAGCTGAGCAATCATTCCAGAGAGCACGGTGCCGCGACGCCAAAAGACTTGCGTCGCGGCGCCACTGGGATTACAGGGACTGGATTTTCAAAAAAATCACCACATTTCAAATTACGTTGACCGGGCTCTTATTTTTCTATACTAATCTAATTAGTACAATAAATCCAAGACATCCATTGGTCTTCATATCTTGTTCCATGGAGTGTTGTTGAGTTCTTCGCAAAATATCTCCATCAAAAATCATTCACGGCATCGGCTCCTCCAAGTTACAAATAAGGTTACATAATGGACTTATTACAAAGGAAATGAACTTACAACACTTGAAAGAATATGACCTTATGGTCTTACATTTACAATGCTAAAAACAAAAACCGGAAAAAATAACGATCAACGCAATACATTCATCACATGAACATTAAAACCATTCATCTCATGAATATTATTGTACCTACTCATCACAACATGCATATTAATAATCTATATCTCTTATAAATTATTAAAGACTAAAATGAGAAGGGTTAAGAAAACTTTTCAACATTAAGCTCTCGATGCCAATTTTAGGAAATGACTTTCCTTAGCGCGGCGGAAGTTGCTTCTGGTGGCACCGGCTCCGGTATGGATCTTTAAAATTTTATTTGCCTTCTCCCTTTGTTGTAGTAGCCAAAATCAATCCTTTGATGTCTGTAGGACACAGAAATCGGCGACGCTGTTCCAGGCTCGCGGCCCGATCGGGAGTATGGAGTAACCCGCGGGGGAACTAAACTGGAGAAAAAAAAATGGAGTCGCCACCCAGTGTGAACTGGGAAATGATTTAAGGCCACACTCACCCCTCGCAAGGGAAGACCTCAAACCGTTGGGTTCAGAATGGTCCCTTACTTATGTCACTTGTAATGAACGGATTTGTGTAATTTTAACCAAGTCTACTCAACATACATTTGCAAAAGTAATCTAAATTCCTATAAGGCCTAAATCTAAGTTTGCATGCTTTAAAAGTAAATTCTCATAACGGCAAACATACGATATCACACAATAAGCATGTTGAATAAATAACTACCTAAACATAACGTAAATTAAACTCCTATTGCGAAAGAAAATAACTAAGTCATGTATAAAGAAATAACGTACTAACGCCTAAATCATGCTTAGAAACAAATAACATACTAGTAACCTAACCATGCTCGAATACAAGGTTGGATGAAACGAAATATGTGAATCTCTCAAATGGTACGTGGCATTGTATCCCGAGCACAAACTACAATACCGTCCATTCAGATTCGGCTATGAAATTTATGTCTGGGTTTCCATCCGATATACCGTAAGAAAGAACACATATTTCGTTC
Organism: Zanthoxylum bungeanum; assembly: GCA_019454045.1. Taxonomy (NCBI): domain Eukaryota; kingdom Viridiplantae; phylum Streptophyta; class Magnoliopsida; order Sapindales; family Rutaceae; genus Zanthoxylum; species Zanthoxylum bungeanum. The sequence goes on from SKCR01009432.1 coordinate 62,959, forward strand.
ATCCGGAATCACATCATGCACCAATTCACAATACTCATGCGAAATAAAGTAATAAAATAACTAAAAATAAAGGATAATAAATAAAAGGGTGCCCTTAGGTCTAACCTCTTTAGTCGTCTCTCGAAAGTGCGGTATGCGGTCGTCGGAAGGGTTGATGCTCCGCAACTCCTCTGGTTCACTGGTTTAACATTTTCCTTCGTTGTTTCTCTGTCTGGGCTACTATTTTTACTCTGTTTCACTGCGGTTTCTGGTCACGGTTTAAGCTTACTAATTTGCTGTAATGCGGGGCTATTTTGTGATGTTTTGGGGTGTGGTTTCTGGTGTAGTTTGTGGACTAATTCTGGACTGTTTCGGGGGCAGAATATGCGGTAAAATTAGGCAGTTTTTGTGGGTTTTAATGTGGCAGAATTTGCGGTAAAAACTGGGCAGTTTTGCGGGTGGAGTTTGCGGGATTTATTTTTGGTAGTAATAGGCAGTTTGTTGGGCAATGATTGTGGCTTGAAGGGGGCAGTATGTAACGGGGGTTTGTGGCATGAGTGAGGGCTGGTGTGAGGCTTGTTACGTGAGTGTAGGTGAAGGTTTATGTGAGGCCTATGGCTGCTGAGCGGGGTACGTGATTGAGGGCTGCTTCCTGGTCGATGTGGGATTCTGGGAGAGAGAGGATGCTTGGCGTATTTTGGGCAGGTGGCTTATGTGTTGTTGGGAGAAGTGTGAGTGCTTTGTGTGCGTGTGTTTGTGGCTTAGCTGAGGGTTACGTGGATAGTGCTTGGCATTCAGAGAGCGGAGGGCGTGTTGAGTGGCTATGTGAGTGGAGTTTAGGCGTGAAGTAGTCTAGGATTTGAGGGGTGTTTCTTTATCGATGTGGGACTAAGGGAGAGGGGCGTGTGAGGTGTTTGTACGTGGGAGTTGAAGGCAATTAATGGTGGGTTGTTTCCAAATCAATGTGGGATTGAGAGGAGTGATGGCTGAGGGTGCTTTGTGCGCGAAGTGTTGCTAAAAGGGTAGTGAACAGCCGGTGGCTTGATGAAGGCTAAGGGGCTGTGAGGAAATGTGAGGGGTTGTGCGTGAATGGGGTTTTGTGCGTGAGTTCTTAGAGAGGAAAAGAGTCTTATATGTTGTATTTGTGCTGTGGAGAATAGAGTGTGTGTGTTGTTTGTTGTTTCAATTGGCATGGAGAGTGTGTGTTGTGTGGAGTGTGTGAGGGTATAGGGTTGGGTCTTTTAGTCGATGTGCGAGAGAGAGACGAGTGAGTGGAGGGTGTTTGTGTGTGGAGTGCTAGGTTTATTTAATGAGTTTGTCTTTTTTTTGATGTGTCTTGTTTGGCTTATATGGTTATTTGATTTAGGTTTCGTCTTGTTGGATTAAGGGGCGTGAGGTGTCTTATGTTTAGGGTTTGAATTTGATCCATTTTTGGTGGGCTTGGTGTATGGTTTGGTGATGTGTAGGCTTTGTGTGTGGTTTGTGGGGTTTTGGGCTAAGGATGTGTTTTTGAAACAGAGGTCCAACAAGCGAACCCGAAGCTAATCCAGCGAATTAAATCCAACAGAAATGTCAATTCTTGACTCTTCCATTCCGATGTCTGTTTCCCGCGACTTCCACAATTAAAGAGGTAGTGTCTCCATGTGAGACTCATCATCGGGACTTATATGCAAAAATGCAGTGCCTGTAGTCGCCCCCACTTTGATGGGATTTGTGCAGTGTGTGACAATGACAATCCTATCAAAGTTTGTGCAATGCATTTTTACTTACCTGGCTCGTCAGCTGCCACCTAACTTGCTTGTTGCTTTGAATTGAGTTGATTTGGTTGTGCCATACTCAGCGTGCTAAACCCTATACCCGAGGTGTCGCGGTTGCGTCTCCATACCTAGAGTGTCGCAGTTGTGATGATTTTCCATTTTCGAACTGTGCTCCATTTTGGAGTGCCCTTTCCGGCATCTGATATGATAGTGGTCCATTTCCGAACCGTGCTCCATTTTCAGAGTGCTATTTTCAGCGTCTGATGAGATAATAGTCCATTTCCAAACCATGCTCCATTTTTGGAGTGCCATTTTCGGCGTCTGATGAGATAATAGTCCATTTCCGAACCGTGCACCATTTTTGGAGTGCCATTTTCGGCGTCTGATGAGATAATAGTCCATTTTCGAACCGTGCTCCATTTTCGGAGTGCCATTTTCGGCGTTTGATGAGATGATGGTCCATTTCCGAACCGTGCTCCATTTTCGGAGTGCCATTTTTGACGTCTTATGAGATGATGGTCCATTTTCCAACCGTACTCCATTTTCGGAGTGCCATTTTCGGCGTCTGATGAGATGATGGTCCATTTCCGAACTGTGCTCCATTTTCGGCGTCTGATGTGATTATGGTCCATTTCCGAATCGTGATTCATTTTTTGCTTGCTAAACCTTATTTCTGAGGCGTTGCTGATGGGTTGTGTTGCTGCTCCTGATTGGCTGGCATTTTTGACTTTCTTCTTTTCTTTAAAACCTGTGAACAAAACAAGACACAAAAAGGATGCAAGTGTGTTATGTTTATGCATGCATGCATGCATGAATGAATTTCCTATTTCGTCGGGTTAGGTCTCCTGCCAGTCCCCGGTGTCCTTTGTCTATAACTGTCTTTGGTCACCCCCTAGGTCTGCTTACAGTTTCCTCCCGCTGGTTCTTTTCTGGTGATTGTTCATTCCTCTTTTGTCTCATGGCTCAAGTTCTTGGCACATCCCTTATTCGAGGGGTGGTAGACTGGTCGCCCCCTGTCTTGGCTTAGCTTTCTATTCTTCGCTTCTTGCACTTGGTCAAAGTAGATCATGTGACATGCCAAAACAGCTGATGATGCGGGCCTTGACCCTGGGACTGAAACCAAAACTGATACTGGTGTCGATGTGGGCCTCAACCCTAGGACTCATCCCCAAAACTGATATTGATGTTGATGTGTCTCCATACTCGGAGTGTCATACCCGGAAGAACTGATACTGACGTTGATGTGTCTCCATACCCGGAGTTCCATACCCAGCAAAACTGATACTGATGTTGGTGTGTTTCCATACCCGGAGTGCCATACCCGGCAACTGATACTGATGTTGATGTAGGCCTCGCCCTCGGGACTCATACCCCAAAACTGATACTGAGGTGGGCCTCGCCCCCGGGACTCATCCCCAAAACTGATACTGAGGTGTGATAGTTTATTTCAACATATTGTACTGCCTCTCACGAGATAATCCTGATAGCTTAACATATTTTCGTCCTCAACGGATGCTTCGCGTCGAAACCAGAGAATCTTCAAAGTACTTAATACACTCAGATCTGTTCGTCTGAATGAGTGATCCGAACTAGACTCATAGTGTGTGTGTGTGTGTGTGCCAAGGCTGTTTTGCAGCTTAATCCTTAAGTAAGCAAACTCGATGATTTCGTCTCGGAGAATTGGATCAGTGGGTCAAACCAACCTAGATGTCTTGATCATACTCTGGGATTACTTCTTCGTACTCAACATGATATGGTTTTCTTCTTTTTTTCTTTTGTCTCTTTCTTTTCTGTTTTTCTTTTTTTTTTCGACACACCTACCCTTTAAGGTAGCATTTCTCCTCATGGTGGTCATAATACTCGCCCATGGGTAGCTTCACGCTTATCGGTTATAGGTGGTCTATTTTTCTTTTTTTTTTTCTTTGCAGAGACTTTTCTTTGTTTCCAACCATATTATATATCGTAGCATTAGTAAACCAGGATGGACATCTAGGCAAACGGTCATTCACTGATCCGCCATCTCTTCAACTAGTCATCTTGTTGATTATTCAGGCTTCTACTGCTAAGATCCCGTGATCAAGTGCTCATGAGTCTAGCCGAGATCAACACTCAGAATACCGGATGAGAGTACCTCTCGCACTTATCATTTCTAAGGTTTCACACCAAAGCAAATAATATCATCACTGGACTAATGCTTTAACTATTGAGGAAAAACTCGAACAAGTAGGCAAAATCAATGTCTTTATTATCAAAAATGCAGGATTATAATCAAATAAACCAGGGAAAACATCTTCATTGTCTGCAGCATTGTCTTCTTCCTCAGCCTATGGTTTTTCACTACTACCATCTCATATCCCTATGCAAGAAGCCTAGTGGTCGAGAGTTTGGAGACAAAGGTTTCGGGTAGGCCGGAGTTGATCATGTAGGTGGTGGTGGAACGAAGTGGTAATTAGGTAAAATTTTCTCTGTGTGTTTAGTTGTTCTCTTTCTGGGTCGGTTATTTTATGGGAGTCAATGAGGTTTTGGATCTCATGCCTAAGGCGGGTGCAGTTGTCAGTTTCGTGGCGTCTTCTCCGATGGAAGTGACAATACAGGCTTAGGTCAAGGTTGGGTGGCACAGAGTTTGGAATTGGTTTAGGCTCTAAGGGTTCTAGAAGTCTATGCGCCTTCAGTTTTTCGAACACCCTCGAAAGAGGCTTACCAAGGTTGGAAAATCGCCTAGTTTTTATGGTAGCGGCCTGAGCAGTAGCGAGCTTGGTCTCAGAAGGCCCCCCAAAAGTCCTCCTATTCTGGCCACAGAACTTTCTGTTCTTAGCTTCTTCCTCTTCAATGTCCATGACAGTTTCCCTCAACTGTCGAAAATCAGCAATCATCGAAGTCATCCTCCTCAGCTTACCATAAATAAAAGGCTTGGTGCCCTTGATGATCATTTTGATCTGGTCCTTCTCTGAAGGCCGAGTCTGCATCTTCAGAAGCTGGCTCCTCCAGCGATCTACATACTCCTTGAAACTTTCCTCCGGCTTCTGCTTAGTATTCTCCAAGTCGCGAAGAGACAAGTCGATCTCCAAATCTGTAACATACTGCTTCAGAAAGCCGTCTGCCAGTTCCCTCCAATCTTTCTTAACCTTTCTTTCAAGGCTATGGTACCACACTACGGGTGCCACCTCGAGCGACATCCCAAACATCTTCTAAACTTGGCGTTGTGACAGGCCCACTGAACTCATTACCAAGACATATTGCCGAAGATGGACCCTCGGGTCCCCATTCCCATTGAATTTGGCTATATCGGGCATCTTAAACTGAGCCGGTAGCTGCTCCTCAAAGGTCATTGCTTCATAGTCTAGCAAATCTTCATGTTTACTCCTCAGCTTGCGGGTAACTGATTCTACCTGGTCACAGAGTTTCCGTAATTCAGCCTGAGACCCGGCTGTCCTTCATACGGCATAATCAGCCATGTCATCATCAAAAATAGGGATATCATCATTCCATCTGTTCAGAGGCTCTTCACGCCTCTCATTTTCAGATCTTACCCCAGCACGGGGCACAGCCATATTAGCCATGGTAGTGGTCAAAGCTTGCAGTTGCTCGGTAACTTTGGTGAGATTGGCTTCAAGCTGATTCATACGAGACCCCTCATTAACTGATTCACTCATATATGTTGATGGCCTCTTGACAAGTCTTCCCTCTTCCCTAACCCAACGGGTATCTATGATGTCTCTTAAAACTACATATTAGCATGTATGCGTGTGTGATACATGAAATATACAAGATCATTAAGATTTTTACACCAGTTGGCCCATTATCATTTTAAAGCATTTAACCATACTATTGCACGGTGCAAACTTGTCCCAGTTGAAAAGGCCTAACAAGTTTATACTTTTGCGATAACATGGCTAAACAACTTCAAATAATAAAAGGCCTAAACACAAAATGGATCATCGGCATTTTAGAAGCTTTTGGCCCAATTGTCAAAGGACACGAACTCGTCCCAGTTTAAATGGCCCAACAAGTTCATATCTCTTGACAAGAAATCCAACTGAATCCGAATGACAATGGTCCCAGACACAAACATAAAGAAATAATTTCTATGGGTCATACAACTATGGTTCACATGTAGGTTTAAAGGAATGTAAACAAAGGCTCCCGCTGACGAAGGATTGCCCACAACTAGGACTCCCCACTCAAGGGTTCGAGCGACCAAGTGAGCGCACCTTTTTTATACCTTACGGTACGTGCCAACGAGTTAGGGTATGTGTCTAACTGTCAAATGGATTTCCTATTGTAGATTCCCCAGAGGGAGGGTGGAGCGAACTCTCTTAAATACCCAAGCCTCTTAGGCTCTTATCGCCTTGGTGACAGGAATAAACAACAAGTCCTCCAAATTAGTCTGTCACAGTGAGCTACGGGTAATGATTATCTAGGTGCCTTCACAGCTTTTCCTTCTAGAAAGGTAGTGAATGAAGGAAGACATCAAACCATCACCTAGCTTTAATAATGCCTTTGATTAAACCCCTTCAACCCACTGTAGACAAGGTTAATTAAAGCACAAAACACAAACATTACAAGACATTATTTCAGGGCCGATTCTCTATCCCCAGTGGAGTCGCCAGACTGTATGACACAGAAATTGGTGATGCTGTTCCAAGCTCGCGGCACGGTCGGGAGTATGGAGTAGCCCACGGGGGAACTAAACCGGAGAATAAAAAAAATGGAGTCGCCACCCAGTGTGAACTGGGAAATGATTTAAGGCCGCACTCACCCCTCGTAAGGGAAGACCTCAAACCGTTGGGTTCGGAATGGTCTCTTACTTATGTCAGTTGTAATGAACGGATTTGTGCAATTTTAACCAAGTCTACTCAATATACATTTGCAAAAGTAATCTAAATTCCTATAAGGCCTAAATCTAAGTTTGCATGCTTTAAAAGTAAATTCTCATAACGGCAAACATACGATATCACACAATAAGCATGTTGAATAAATAACGACCTAAACATAACGTAAATTAAACTCCTACTGCAAAAGAAAATAACTAAGTCATGCATAAGAAATAACGTACTAACGCCTAAATCATGCTTAGAAACAAATAACATACTAGTAACCTAATCTTGCTCGAATACAAGGTTGGATGAAACGAAATATGTGAATCTCTCAAATGGTACGTGGCATTGTATCCCGAGCGTAAACCGCAATACCGTCCATTCGGATTCGGCTACAAAATTTATGTCCGGGTTTCCATCTGATATACCGTAAGAAAGAACACATATTTCATTCATCCAGAATCACATCATGCACCAATTCACAATACTCATGCGAAATAAAGTAATGAAATAACTAAAAATAAAGGATAATAAATAAAAGGATGCCCTGAGGTCTAACCTCTTTAATCGTCTCTCGAAAGTGCGGTATGCGGTCGTCAGAAGGGTTGATGCTCTGTAACTCCTTCGGTTCACTGTTCAACATTTTCCTTCGCTGCTTCGCTATCTGGGCTGCTGTTTTTTACTCCGTTTCGCTGCGGTTCTGGTCACGATTTAAGCTTACTGTTTTCGGTAATACGGGCTATTTTGCATTGTTTTGAGTTATTGTTTCTGGTGCAGTTTGAGGACTAATTCTGGACTGTTTCAGGGGCATAATATGCGGTAAAATTGGGCAGTTTTTGCCGGTTTTACTAGGGCATAGTTTGCGGTAAAAACTTGGCAGTTTTGCGGGTGCAGTTTGTAGGGTTTATTTTTTGGTAGTAATAGGCAGTTTTGCTGGGCAGTGTTTGTGGCTTGAAGGGGGCAGTATGTAATGGGGGTTTCTGGCGTGAGTGAGGGCTGGTGTGAGGCTTGTTACGTGAGTGTAGGTGAAGGTTTGCGTGAGGGCTATGGCTGCTGAGTGGGGTGCGGAGTGAGGGCTTCTTCATGGTCGATGTGGGATTCTAGGAGAGAGGGGATGCTTGGCGTGTTTTGGGCGTGACAATGGGGAATGTGGCTTACGTGTTATTGTGAGAAGTGTGAGTGATTTGTGTGCGTGTGTTTGTGGCTTAGCTGAGGGTTACGTTGATAGTGCTTGGCGTTCAGGGAGCAGATGGCGTGTTGTGGCTATGTGAGTGGAGTTTAGGCGTGAAGTAGTCTAGGCTTTGATGGGTGTTTCTTGATCGATGGGGACTAAGGGGGAGGGACGTGTGAGGTGTTTGTGCGTGGGAGTTAAAGGTAATTAAGGGTGGGTTATTTCCTAATCAATGTGGGATCGAGGGGAGTGATGGCTGAGGGTGCTTTGTGCGCGAAGTGTTGCTAAAAGGGTAGTGAATGGCTGGTGGCGTGATGAAGGCTAAGAGGCTGTGAGGCAATGTGAGGGGCTGTGCGTGAATGGGGCTTTGTGCGTGAGTGCTTAGAGAGGAAAAGAGTCTTATGTGTTGTATTTGTACTGTGGAGAATATAGTGTTGGTTTATTCTAAGGTCCCAAGATCAAACAAGACATGAAATAATGCGTGAATACATCAACGGAGGTAGCGGAATACTCACATTGATCGGTTGAGTCGATTTGGAGACGAATGAAGGCCAAAAACGCACTACCCTTCACGCCAAACTGCAACAGTCCACTGTCCCTGCAAAACAGAATTTCGGGTCTCAAAACGAAGCTCCAAACTCCGTCGGATGAGTCCCGCCTCATGGGTGAACCTCCCTACCACCTTCGCAAGACTCGTAGTGTGCTAGCACTT
>SKCR01009433.1:0-71360 GCA_019454045.1 Zanthoxylum bungeanum
TATTATTCCAACTCATATATCATCACTTGAACTCTTGCTCTTCATTATTATCCTGATCCGAGGCTATAACATCGTTCTGGGAATCTTCTAGAACAGTCCCGAAAATCTGGGATGTTACAATTACCGATTAGCTGGTGAAAACTGGAAGGCGAGTAAATTTTAAGTAATATTTTACTTTTGCAATAATTTGACACTATTTATGTATTTGTGGTTGTTTTGACTCCAGCTTGAAAGTTTATCCATTTTCATTGTTTTATATTCTATATATGCATATTGTGACAAAATTATGCATATTTTTTTTCCATAGATAAAGAATCCATTTTCAGGAGTTCGCCTAGAACCACCCAATTCTCAGATCCACCTTGATCGGGGAATAGTTATAATTTGGTAATTGCACATTATGAATGCATGTTATCGGTTTGTCTCCTAATTAATACAAAATTAAGTTAGTATTCAGCGGTCACTACTAAGAGTGTTGTGGAATGATTGCTATTGTTGTTCCTATTATTATTTAGGTTTTGCTTCATGATTTGAATTTCTCAGGGCCTGAAAAAGAGCTTGTACAACTTCCTATCTTTGGAAAGTTGCATACGATTTTCATTCATTAATTTAAGCCTTGTATGATTTTCATTTTTTATTTTCACAAGATTCATGTTGCCAAGGATTTGTTTAGTTCCCTTTATGGCTTAAATTAATTCAACTGGTCATCGGCCTGTTACACTTCCTCATACATTCAACACTGTTTGTGTGTGAATTTTTAAGATGTTACACATGCTAATAAACTCGAACTTCTTTTTGATCATATTTTAATTTAAGTTATGGTGGAAGACAGTGCCATATTTCTTCATTGTTATCAAGGATCATGAGATATGTTCTTGAATTTTCTTTTAAGCGTTCATAAAAGTTTATTGTGATATCACTACCTGTCAGCTGCTTGGAATGCAGGTCAAGAGATTTGATGAAGTCCTCACATCTGCACAATTTGAGATAGATTATGATTTGGGAAGTTGCCGTATAGGGCTCACGATCTCACCTTGAGGTCCTGGGTTCGAATCCAGGGAGTGTGTTTCTTGTAAGAGCCTGGGACAGTCGGGGTTTTTACTTGCTCCGCTTAAGTCCGGAACGGATGGTTCGGCGATGGAATTTCCAACGATTTCAAAAAAAAAAAAGTTGCCGCGGTTGAGCTCTGCAATTTATGTGATTGAAGCATCTTGTGAAGAAAAAACAGTGATGATGTTTAAAACTAAATATTTAGGATTCCGATTTAAGATGATGGTTTATGGAACAGCTGCATTTTTCAGCATCATGTACTGGAGTTACCTATTTCTTCAATGAGAAGACTCATTGAGTCTTTGTTCTCACGGTGACTAACTGAATTTTCCTGTTGTATTGGTTAATTATTTCCATTTGCAGGCACAGAAGACTCACAAAATTTGGCTTGTTATAACGATTTTAATTTGTTTTATTTACTTGTTATAGTTATGCAATTGTTACTCTTGGAAGGGGAAGCAAAGAAAAGTTTTTTTTTTTTTTTTATACAATTTAATATAAAGAGAATTTCTAAAATGGCCAAAATCAGTAAGGTTCTTCCAATTTAGTTTAAGCATAAATTACATATATATATATATATATATATATTTATTTATTTATTTATTTATCTATAAATCATAAGTTTTAAAACAAATACTATGGTCGATATGTTTCGACAAAAAAATAAAAATGACCCTTATATTTATAAGTTACTAATCATTCATTATCAAAAATTGATATATCCTTCATCTGAATTTCAAATCACAATTTGTAAGATTTTACATATAATTAACATTTACATCTACAACTTTCATGAACCTCTATCAAATTAGGAATTATACAAGGTCAAAATCGGTTCTAAAATCGCTATGACAAAACAGTCACAGTCACGATCACAATCACATACTTACAGTCACAGTCATATAGTCACATAATCATATTCACAGTCTCATAGTCATATAGTTACATTCACAGTCACAGTCGCACAGCCACACTTAGAGCCAGACAATCATAATCATATTTATATATACAACTATGTCATAATTTAGGGTGTGCACATGTCGGATTGAGACTCAGCCCACCCAACCCGCAAACAATGAGGGTTGGGATTTGTCTATCCCAACCTGGCTCATACAACACGCATAACCCGTACAACCCGCGGTTTGGATCGTGTGTATTGAATATATTAGTATTTTATTAATATTAATTAGAAATTCAATCATGTATATTTAAAATAATAAAAACATGTATAAGAAATGGAAAAAAAAATTAAAATATAAATTGAATGAAAAAAATATTGAAAATATCTTATAAATCAAAATAAAAAAAATTTTAAATAATAAAAAAAATATAGGATCGCGGGTTGTAGGTTGGAAAATTTTCAATATGCGTCAACCACAACTCGCTCGGGTTGGCCAAAACCACCCAACGGGTTGGAAAAGAAATCCTAACCCAACCCGATTGTGTTTGCACACCCTTAGTCACAATGTCAGTCACATATATAATTTTCAGCCATATTTCTCGGTTATAATGACAGTTACAAATACTCAATTATATTTTCTTCGTTACAATATCAGTTATATATATAATACTCAGTCATATTTCTTAGTTACAATAACAGTAATAAATACTCAATAATAATTACAATGCCGTTTTACATATTTAAAAACATGTTTAACCCTTAAAATACGTGAACAATGAATTTCACTGTTCAATATCAACAATGAAAATTTCACAGTTTACCGTGAACATAATTTTTTTTAAAAAAAATTAATGCGTGTGTATATATATAATGTTGGAATGAAGATAGGTAAAGTAGATATATAAATATGGTGATAGTCAAGTTAGGACTTTATTTTGAATTACATATGAAGAATTTTAGAAAAATAGGACTACCTATGAAAGTTATTAAGAATTTTTTTTTTTTTTTTACACAAATTAATCATGATGAAAATCACTTTTAATCATTCAATATTTAATATAAGGCCAACCCAATTATGAAAAAATAAATAAATAATATCTAATTGATAAAATTTAGAAAAATGATGAATGCATATTATTATGTACATAATTATAAAAGACAAAAAAAATATTTTTGTCATGTATTGATTTTTTTTTCTTGAACATAATTTTGTATATAAGGGTTAGCCATTAATAGGGATGACAATGAGATGAGTATGGTATGAGGATGTTGTTGGACAATTATGACCCATAGCATCACTATTTCTAAAAGATATGGTGTTCTTTGTACAAATTAACTATGTGACAAATGAAATTGTTCTTTTATCATTTGTAATTGGATTACTTGGATATATAAATGATAAAAGTCCATATGATTAGTACCAGATTAATAAGATATGAGTCAGTATTAATACACGAATAGTTTAATTATTAAATATCCCTAGTCGTAGTATTATCGAGACTGGACATCGATAATGCGGAATAGACTAGTATTGCACTTGTGCGCGTTATGGAAGCTTAACATCATAGTTCTCATATATTTAAGTATTGGATACTTGTGCAAGTGTGATAGGAGGTTCTGTTAGCCGTTGGACCAGGAACAGCTTCGCTCTGGATAGACCCCTCATAATCTCATTGGTAGTATGACTATGTATCTATGAGAATCCGAACAGGGTAGGTGTATGTGGTCTTAACCTGAGACTTGCATCGCTAATACTTGCGACAATCAGTACGCTTTGATTTTGGTCGTCCGGAGCTTTTACATGTTATGTGTACGCCTCTTCTGGGTTTACTGAGAATCGTAGTGTATTGGATGTGATGTCAAGATGGAAGTATCACTTCAGTCATATGGAGATGATGATCACGCAGGGATACAGAACTAGTACTCTTAAATGCTGCATCTATCGGTATAGTATGACTAGGTCATGATTATCCGATTACAGAGACTAGTTGCTGATGATCTGATATATGCTTCGTACGGGGCAGACACAATTCCAGCCCTAGGTCTAGCATGTGACATCCGATACTGGATCGTAATACGCAATACATAGTATACTACGCCTGATATAGATTATATATATTCCATGTTGAATATATTTCTGGAGAATTAGGTAGGCACAAAGCTTTGCTAGAAGCCAATCATGTCTTATTAATCGGTAAGAACGTGGTAACGGGTACGCACGTGTTCGGATAGTCCGATGACCGTATTTACTGCCAACATATCCAATGATCTATTGGGTCGCTTCCCAAAGATTCACCGATGACATTTGACTCGAACAGAATTAATCTGGGATTAATTATGAGAGAAAAAATTAATTTGGGATTAATTACGGAAATAATTTTATTTGGGATTAAATTCGTCTAGAAGAGAGAACGTGAATAATTTGGAATTAATCGGCAAAGTAAATTTAATAGTTAAATTGGATTTTACTATTTAATTTATTTATTTGGGCTAAAATAATATATTGGATATATTAATTGAAATTGGATTTCAATGCGGAATTAAAATTGGATTTTAATTCAAGCGAACGAATTAATTTGGAATTAATTCGTAAGCGACTTTCGTAATAATTTTGCGAGGCATTATTATTTAATTAAATTGGATTTAATTATTTAGCGACGGAAAATTCGTTTAATCGGATTAAACAAATCAGGCCCATAGTGTGTTGTATAAGCCAACTTGAATTTTGAATTCAAAGTGGTGAGACTCACTCACTTACATCACTTGTCACTATTTGTGATGGGTGTAGTTGGCTAATTAAATGTGATTCATTTTACACACAACACACACCTTTTGAAAGTCAACTTTTGTATTTAAGTTTTTGGAAAACCAAAATACACTATTCACTTCTCTCTTTCTTCTTCCTTGCTCAAAACCGTGAGCCTCTCTCCCTTGGAGAAAAATTTTTGTTACAAAAATTTGAGAAAGCTAGCACTTTGGGAGTCTTTGAAGGTGATAGGGAAACTCACCCAAGAATTTAGAACTCATTCACAAAGCTTGGAGCTTCTACAACAAAGAAAAAGTCTTGAACTTCATCCGATCATTGTAAGTTTTTCCGCAACTTATCTTGTAATATTCACACTAGAATCATGTTTAGGATCATTGGGATGTGTTAGACACACTAACAGATGCCAATACTCGTACATGTCTCGTTCAATCAAATGGTAAAAAATTTATCCCATTATACATCCCTAATATATCAAGTACCTAAGAACCCTTGTACGGGTCCCGTTCACACGAGAATTTTACCTCTGTTTTAATAGAGATGTCAATACCCGTACTCGACCCGTCCAACCAAGAGGTATAAAAAATTATTCCCTTACCAGCCGTGGTGTATCGGGCCCTCACGTTGATTTTTAGCATCCCTAGATATTACTAAAAACTGTTCAATTACTGAAATAATTTTACGAAGGTAACATCTTTGTCGCTAATTATTTTACGAACGAAAATAATTTTGGTCGCTAAATTGATCGATAAAATGCTGATTATTTATCAGTGGAATTTTCCATTGATAATCGCTTGGTAATTATATTATTATTTTTACAAGATATGACGAGAACCGATAGTAAAGAGAACACATGCTCAAATGGAGCGTAAGTTTTGTGCAAATGTAAGCTCTACATTTGGACACAAGTTATAATATGATCGACCACGTGTACTCTATGCTACTGAATCTCTCCTTATCTTGTAAAAGTAATTGATATATATATATATATATATATATATATATATATATATATTTTGTTGACGGTGGATTTTGGTCTCAGGGTAATATAGGAATATCACCTCCGAGGGAATCCTCCTTCAACTGTGAATTTGTTTGGTTATAGGGAACCAAAAGCAAACTTAGAGGAAAACAAGAAAATACGCCAATCAGACAAGGTGATTTAACGTGGTTCGGTGGATTTTGGGATCCGACCTACGTCCACGGACAAGAACAGGGTGGTACTTTTTTATTACTCAAATACACCTCTCAGATCTCTCTTTTGCTCTTACAAATTGGAACTTCAATCTCTCACTCTTGTGATGATTTTCAGATATCCCTTTACACATGCTCTACCCTCCTATTTATAATAAAAACGGGAGTCAGACTCCTTCTCTTACAAGGGTTCCTAATTGAGTCAACCTTCCTCTGCCACAAGTTTTCCTAATTTCAAACTACCTTTACTTCATTTGTCCTATCAAGATACTAATTCATCAATTCTCCCGTGAAAGTAGGATAATTTGTCTCATTACCCGAGAAAATAGGATGCTCTATCTCCTGGACACACCTCGCTACCTGGTCGGCGTTCGTGAGGTCGGCCATGGTGACCTTTTATGCCGAGAATGTTCTTGCCGTCCTCTATAATGTCCGGTCGTCTGAACCAAAGTGGTCGGTCTTCACATGATGTGGTCGGTCTGACCATGAAGTGGTCGGTCTGACCATGATGTCAACCCGAGAAAGAATTTACCCTTTTGTCTTTGTCGTGCTGTTTTAAATACTGTAGTGCTCGAAAACACCATCAACATCTGTCCCCTAGTTCTCGGTTCCAACGAGTATGCGAGTTGGTACCGGGAACTATATGAAGAGGGTGTGCTGATTGTCCCTGCAGGTAGTCGTCCAGAAAAAAAAAAGAATCTTCTTACCGTTTCTTTCATCTTTCCTCGAGACGCACAACCGTCATGTCTTCTTAAATGCCCATCAAATCAACTTTAGGGTTTCTTCTAACTTTCGACATTTGTCAGACATCCGCTGGGTTCCCGCTAAAACCGACGGTGACGTGCATCCCAGTCATGACTATAAGAGAACGAGGGTTTCACTGTTCCATTTTTTCGGTAATTTCTCCTTTTCTTCTGTAATTTTCTTTACGATCCTTTTAACCCCGTTTTCTCGAAACTCCATCGCGGTCTTCATCTTCTCTTTCGTCGCTGAGCACCTAAGGAACGAGCATCACCGCAGCGTATAACCTCTTGCTTCCGAGAAGAACAAGTAAGTCTTCTGAGCGATCTTTCTTCTTTTGTTGTGCTGTGATTCTATTTGCTTATTTTGCTTAGGGAGAGACTTGTAGTTTTGTTGGGTTCTTGCTTTAGGGCACCTCTTTAGAGACTCCATGTCTAGTTTAGCACGGGCGCCGTGGGTAGCTTCTCGTAGACTGATTCTTCCCCCTTCTCTGTTTTTCTGGGTGTCAGGGATGTCTGACAGTAATTCTTCTTCCGAAAGGCCTGCCAAAATCTCAACTCCCCCTGCTGAAGAGCTTTCCTCGGGCTCAGGGGCGCCCAGTGTAGAAGATCTCGACACTACCCCCACTCCTTCTGAGGTCGAAAATGACTCTTATCATCAGAGGGTTCCCCGGAAGGACCCAGAGCCTGGAGAACTTGGGTCGTCGGCTCTGGATATGAACCGTCCTTCTAAGATAACCGAGGACGATCTGGCGCTATTGCGGCAACGATACAACATCCCAATAGACATTGCTCTAGAAGTTCCTGGCTCAATGGATCGTGCTAGTCAGCCTGACGAGGGCTCGGTGGCACTTCTTCTCCTATTTTTTCGAGTGTGGGCTACGTTTGCCGATTCAACCTTATTTTGCTTGGATATTGGCCGAGATGGAGATCGCCCCCTGTCAGCTGAGTCTAAACAGTTGGAGGATTCTGGCTGGGTTGTATGTGGCTTGGCATCAGGCAGAACTTGGCGATCCTTCCTTTGAAGAGGTGAAAAGGCTATATCGGTTGAAAGCCAATCCCAGGTCGTACCATGGATGGTATTACCTTTCAGCTTATGACAGCTCGTCCAATGTCGTTAAGAAACTCCCTGATTCGAATAAGAACTTCAAAGATATCTGGTTCTGGGCCACTGGGGATTGGGGGCGGACCTTGAGGTCGGATGAAGGGAAGACCTTAGTACCGGATATCTTCAGGGCGGGAGGTTAGGAGATTGTCCTTTAGCTTCTTTCTTTCCCCCCTTTTTTCTGTTTGGGTTCTTACCCTCCTTCTCGTGTTCTTTTTTAGCCTGTTGGAGGGATGCTCCCAAAGTTTCCCGCCGGGTCCGGCGGCGAGTATATTGGGCTCGTCGGTATGCCGCCCACTGGAGGGAACTGGTAAATGACGCGGCTTTTATTGAGTCTGGCCTTATTCGGGCTGTCCCCACGGATGCCTCGGGTCGGATAGGTAGATGCCTGTTGTTTGTTTTGTCTTCTTTGTTTGTTTATTTTGATGTCTCTCTTCCTTTTTCTTTTTCTGCTTATATGCTCTGGTCTTGATTTCTCTTTTTTGCTTTTGCTTTTTTTTTTTGTAGGCATGTCGAAGAGGCCAAAGTTCCTTGAAAAGTTGGCCGGTACCGTGAAGAAGGCCGGCCATGCTGAAACTTCCAGGCACGGACCGATCTCGCTGAGAATATATCTCATGGACAAGTCCAAACAAGTGTTCGGGGACTATCCTCACCTTATGGCGTGCAATCATCAGGATCTGCTCACCTTGCCAGTCCGCCGAAACCTCTTAGGAAGAGGAGGCGTCAGTTCGGGACCGAGGAGGACCGAGTTGGCCCAGGAGGGAGAAGACGAGGGAGCTGCTCCAGTCAAGAGGAAGGACATTCGTAGGGGGAAGAAGTCCTCTGAAAGCTCCTCCAGGAAACGGAAGGGCCCTGTGGTCCTCGGGGTGGATGACTTGGGAGAGAGCATCCGGGAGGCTACCTCACTTAGTGCCGGCTTTTAATGAATTGGCCGAGGTGATTCCCCCGGGGGAGGTCTCGAGGTACGAGGATGTATCTCCCGAAGGTGTTGTGGCTGAGATGAGTTCTCAGATGGCGAAGGTATTTTCACTCCCCTTCTCGGTTTTTTGGATCTTGGTTCTCTCTTTTCTTGTGTTTGACTTCTTCCTCCCTTTTTTGTGTGCAGGCCAACTATCTTATGGCCAAGAACAAGGGTCTTCTTCTGACTCTGCTGTCCGAGGGCGGTCAGGCCCAGAGGCTTCAAAGTCGCCTCTCCGAAGTGGAGGCAAAGCTGGCTGACCGGGAGGAGGTGATCAAGAATCACGAGGCGGCCGCTGTTGAGAATTTCAAAACGAACAAGGCTCTCAAAGCAGCTGCTGTGCTAGAAAGGAAACTTGCTGACAGTACCCGGGAGGACCTGAGGCTGCCCAATCCGAAATTGGGGTCTTGAGGAGGAAGGTAGCCAGTGCTGAGGCCAAATTGAAGAGCAAAGATGAGGAGGTTGCTCGGGCCCGGGACAGTCTTGAGAGGAAGAAAACTGAGCTTGAGGAGAGGGAGATTGATCTCGAGGAGAGAGAGACCGAGCTGGAAAAGAGAGAAGCTGATCTCGAGGCCGAGAAGGAGGCCATCCGTCTCGAGTGAGTTGGCGACTGTGCCGAGATGATACCGATGGTGCTGCCGAGCCTGAATATGGACCCTATCTACGCGGCCATCAGTTACTGTAAGGGGGACATTTCCGAGGAAGAGTTTCAGAAGTGGATTCCTCCCCCACCTGAGGAGGTGATGGATCCCGCCCCCATCTCGGTCGTTCCGGCTCCCGAGGTTCCTCCTGAAGAAGGATCGGAGGTTCCTGCCGTGGACGAGGACTGCCTTGAGATCCCTCCTCCTGTTGCCGAGGTCGAAGTCGCAGCTCCTCATCCTGATGCCGAAGTCGCAGCTCCTCCTACTGATACCGAAGTCGCAGCTCCTCCTCCTGATGCCGAGCCGCTCCTTCCGCCATTTGAGCCAATTGAGGAAGAAGTTCCTGCCCCTGCGCGGGATGAATGAGAAAGGGTGACCCTACCGGGGCCCTATGTACACTTTAACTTTTTCTTGTAATAATATTACAACTTGTATTTATATACATTTATGCATTTATGTCTATTTATTTCTTTCTTCTTTTTCTTCTCCTTTTATGCTTCTTGCCATCCTTGCAATTTTAAGGCCCATCAGGGGTCAGCACGAGTTAGAGGGGTCTGGATTGTCCCCGGGAAGAGTGAGGCATTTGGACCCGGGGGAATGTTATGTGCCCTCGGTCCGAAGAGCTGACTCGGTGGAGCGTAACTTGTCTCTGAGCTGAGCGAACGACTTGAGTTCTGGGGGAATGTTACCTCCCTAGACCAAAGCGGCTGATTCGGTGGGACGTAACCCGACCCCGAGTTGTTTAAACGACTTGGCCCTGGGGGAATGTTACGTCCCCAGTCCAAAGGGCAGACGCGGTGGGGCATCGCCCGACCCCGAGCTGTTTCAATCACTTGGATCTGGGGGGATGTTACGTCCCCAGTCCAGTAGGCAGACTCGGTGGGACATCGCCCAACCCCGAGCTGTTTCAATCACTTGGATCTGGGGGAATGTCACGTCCCCAGTCCAGTAGGCAGACTCGGTGGGACATCGCCCAACCCCGAGCTGTTTCAATCACTTGGATCTGGGGGAATGTTACGTCCCCAGTCCAGCAGGCAGACTCGGTGGGACATCGCCCAACCCCGAGCTGTTTCAATCACTTGGATCTGGGGGAATGTTACGTCCCCAGTCCAGCAGGCAGACTCGGTGGGACATCGCCCAACCCCGAGCTGTTTCAATCACTTGGATCTGGGGGAATGTTACGTCCCCAGTCCAGCAGGCAGACTCGGTGGGACATCGCCCAACCCCGAGCTATTTCAATCACTTGGATCTGGGGGAATGTTACGTCCCCAGTCCAGCAGGCAGACTCGGTGGGACATCGCCCAACCCCGAGCTGTTTCAATTACTTGGATCTGGGGGAATGTTACGTCCCCAGTCCAACAGGCAGACTCGGTGGGACATCGCCCAACCCCGAGCTGTTTCAATTACTTTGATATGGGGGAATGTTACGTCCCCAGTCCAGCAGGCAGACTCGGTGAGACATCGCCCAACCCCGAGCTCTTTCATCATCACTTGGATCTGGGGGAATGTTACGTCCCCAGTCCAGCAGGCAGACTCGGTGGGACATCGCCCGACCCCGAGCTCTTTCAATCACTTGGATCTGGGGGAATGTTACGTCCCCAGTCCAGCAGGAAGACTCGGTGGGACATCGCCCGACCCTGAGCTGTTTGAATCACTTGGCCCTGGGGGAATGTTACGTCCCCAGTCCAAAGACAGACTCGGTGGGACATCACCCGACCCCGAGCTGTAAGAATCACTTGGTCCTGGGGGAATGTTACGTCCCCAGTCCAAAGGCAGACTCGGTTGGACATCGCCCGACCCCGAGCTGTAAGAATCACTTGGTCCTGGGGGAATGTTACGTCCCCAGTCCAAAGG
This sequence comes from Zanthoxylum bungeanum, assembly GCA_019454045.1. Lineage (NCBI taxonomy): Eukaryota > Viridiplantae > Streptophyta > Magnoliopsida > Sapindales > Rutaceae > Zanthoxylum > Zanthoxylum bungeanum. Next base: position 11,208 of record SKCR01009433.1, read on the forward strand.
TAGACTCGGTGGGACATCGCCCCCCCGAGCTGTAAAAATCACTTGGTCCTGGGGGAATGTTACGTCCCCAGTCCAAAGGCAGACTCGGTGGGACATCGCCCGACCCCGAGCTGTAAAAATCACTTGGTCTTGGGGGAATGTTACGTCCCCAGTCCAAGGCAGACTCGGTGGGACATCGCCCGACCCCGAGCTGTAAAAATCACTTGGTCCTGGGGGAATGTTACGTCCCCAGTCCAAAGGCAGACTCGGTGGGACATCGCCCGACCCCGAGCTGTAAAAATCACTTGGTCCTGGGGGAATGTTACGTCCCCAGTCCAAAGGGCAGACTCGGTGGGACATCGCCCGACCCCGAGCTGTAAGAATCACTTGGTCCTGGGGGAATGTTACGTCCCTAGACCAATGAGCATGACTCGGTGGGACGTAACCCGACCCCGAGCTGAAAGAGGTACTTGGCTCTGGGGGAATGTCCCGTCCCCAGACCAATGAGCATGACTCGGTGGGACGTAACCCGACCCCGAGCTGTAACAAACATCGATCTCGACGGTACAAGAGCAGACCCGAGCCGGAAAGAGACATCGGTCTCGGCGGTACAAGAGCAGACCCGAGCCGGAAAGAGACATCGGTCTCGGTGGTACAAGAGCAGACCCGAGCCGGAAAGATACATCGGTCTCGGCGGTACAAGAGCAGACCCGAGCCGGAAAGAGACATCGGTCTCGGCGGTACAAGAGCAGACCCGAGCCGGAAAACAAATATCAAAATCATTGTGTAAGCCATAACAGACAAGCATAATCAAATGTCAACCTAAGTCAGAAGAGGTTTACTCACCTTTTTGGGATCTGTTGCCTTTCTTGCAACTCTACACTGGTCACTACAAGCAAGGCTCTTCTTAATATATCATCTCTGCATCTTAGCATTCCACGCATCCGACCGGATGACTTCCGCTATCAACTTGGTCGACCTAAAAAACCGAATGGTCTATGTGCACACCGAGATAGCCTTCTTTTACCAAGTCTTCCACCTGCTCCCGCAGGTCTCTGCGCCCGTCCGTTGCATGTCCTCTGGAGTTGTGGTGTATGCAATAAGCCTTTTGGTTCCTCTTGTCCGGGGAAAATCTTCTTTGGTCGGGTTTTACTAAGAGGCCTTTCCCTTGGATCTCCACGACAATTTATCCCAGTGGTTTATTTAGAGGAATGTATGCATTTTCCCCGACCACATGGTTTACTTGGGTCGGCGCCCTTCTCTATTGGTTGTCACGGTGCAGTGGTTTGAACTCCTTGTGCTTCGGGGGTGGTTTTCTGGGTTCTCTTTCTATACGGCGGGGGGCGCCCTCCCTTGTGGTTCTTTCTCTGATGGTGTTCCCTTATCGGGATATTTTCTCCTCGTTCTCCAATAAAACGAATTTTCGGGCCACCTCCAGGGCAGTGGCGTAGTCCGGGGTGTCTTGGATCCTTAGATGGGTCCATAGTCTTCCGACCCTCAAGGCTCCTTTCAAGCTTTCCAGGGCCTCGGGGGATTCATACCCTCCGACTTCGAGTACCACATTATGTTACCTTTCAATAAATATCTTCAGAGGCTCATCGTCTCCTTGCTTCATAAGTCTTAGTTCTCCAATTGTCTTTCTGGGGACACAAGCCCCCTTGAAGTGTCGTATGAATGACTTTCTCAGTTGTGCGAAGCTGCTGATGCTTCTTGGGGCTAGGCTTCTATATCATAGGATAGCCGGTCCGGCTAGAGTTAAGGGGAACACTTTTCAAATGGCGTCCCCTGTTACCCTTGTACCTCCATTAGTAGGACGAAGTCTTCGATGTGGGTTTTGGGATCGGTACGGCCCTTGTATGGTGTCATGGTCGGCATGCTGAATCTTTTTGGGAATTTCTCCGATTTTATTTCCTCCGTGAGGGGGGACTCATCTTTGATGTCCTGGACATCTCCCCTGTTTGTATTGGGGTATACTCCCCATTTGACCAGCTCCTCCCGTAACCAAGATTTCATGCTGCTGTCTTTGATTCCATGCCGCCCCCTGTGGTTTCTTTTCTTTCTGCTACCTCGGGAGTGGCGCTTCTCAGGGTCGGTGTCGTCCCGCACTTCTTTGGTATGTTCTTTTCCTCTCCTCCGGGTACTGTGAGGGCTATCGTAGGAGGGATCTGGTGATGATTTGTCATCTTCCTCTTCCCATGTGTCCTCGGTTTGGGAATCCCTTTGTACTACCACGGATCTCACCCTGTAGGGTTCCCTCCTTTGAGGTCTGTCGTCTTCGCTTGTATCAACAATTCTCTTTCATTCCGCTATCTCACTCCTTCGCCGGCTAGTCCCGGCCTCGAATTTTCCGTCGAGTGCTCCTTCCATCCTTTCCAACCGGTCTACTATGGTTTTTAGTAGAGTTTGGTTTTCCTCCCTTTCCTTCCTAAGTTTTCCTCGATCTTTTCCATCCAGTCTGCAGCCGAGCTCCCTGATGATTGTTGGTTTCCGCCTTCCGCCATTTGTCTTATCACGCGAGTTGCTTTTTGTTGAAGTTCCCCACAGACGGCGCCAACTGTTGACGGTGGATTTTGGTCTCAGGGTAATATAGGAATATCACCTCCGAGGGAATCCTCCTTCAACTGTGAATTTGTTTGGTTATAGGGAACCAAAAGCAAACTTAGCGGAAAACAAGAAAATACGCCAATCAGACAAGGTGATTTAACGTGGTTCGGTGGATTTTGGGATCCGACCTACGTCCACGGACAAGAACATGGTGGTACTTTTTTATTACTCAAATACACCTCTCAGATCTCTCTTTTGCTCTTACAAATTGGAACTTCAATCTCTCACTCTTGTGATGATTTTCAGATATCCCTTTACACATGCTCTACCCTCCTATTTATAATAAAAACGGGAGTCAGACTCCTTCTCTTACAAGGGTTCCTAATTGAGTCAACCTTCCTCTGCCACAAGTTTTCCTAATTTCAAACTACATTTACTTCCTTTGTCCTATCAAGATACTAATTCATCAATTCTCCCGTGAAAGTAGGATAATTTGTCTCATTACCCGAGAAAATAGGATGCTCTATCTTCCTGGACACACCTCGCTACCTGGTCGGCGTTCGTGAGGTCGGCCATGATGACCTTTTATGCCGAGAATGTTCTTGCCGTCCTCTATAATGTCCGGTCGTCTGAACCAAAGTGGTCGGTCTTCACATGATGTGGTCGGTCTGACCATGAAGTGGTCGGTCTGACCATGATGTCAACCCGAGAAAGAATTTACCCTTTTGTCCTTGTCGTGCTGTTTTAAATACTGTAGTGCTCGAAAACACCATCAACATATATATATATATATATATATATTATATATATATATATATATGTGTGTTTATATTTAACTTAACAATTAACATAAAAATTAAATAATTTTATGCTAATCCTAATAATTAATATCAACAATTAACAAAAATTATAACAATTAACATAAAAAAAATATTGATTAAAAAAAATTACAACAATTGACCTTAAAATTACAAAAATTAACATAAAATAACAAGTAACACAAAATAATAATAATTAACACAAAATAAAAAAATAATCCTAAAAATGCAACTATTAACATAAAAATAACAATAATTTATAAAAATAAAAATAAAAATAAAAATAATTAATAACAATGAACATAAAAATAACAACAATTAAGCCTAAAATTACAAAAATTAAACTAAAAATAACAATAACTAACAAAAATTACAACAATTAACCCAAAAAGAACCATTATTAACCCTAAAATTATAATAATTAACATAAAAATTAAAAAATTAAAACAAAAATACAATATTTAACACAAAAGAACAATAATTAACCATACAATTATAACAATTAACATCAAAATAATAACAATTAATCCTTAAATTACAATAACCCTAACAATGTGTGATTGTTAGGTTTAACCCTAAAATTACACTAATCCTAAAATTACGATTGTTAGATCCATTACTTTCAAGAATAGTAGGCTGCAAGCTGTAGGAACCACTTTCCTAGCACATCGGAAACACGTTAGGCATTCGGGATTGGATTAGAAAAATTTTTATGCCCTTCTCTTCTTCTGGCCGAATCAGACCAGCTCTCCCACTGAAATTTTGCTTCTATTTTTAACGAAATTTCAGCCTCGGAACAATAGTGTAAATCTGGACTGTTTTAGACCTGAAATGTGCCCAGCTCACTACCCAAATCAGCCTTTATATGCGTGAGTTCTCAATGTGTTTCAGGTCTGATTTTGTAATTAAAAACAGTCCTAACACAGTCCTAAAACACCCATAAATATTTCCCAAAAATTTTGGATCAAGAACAGTTCGAACCGAGCCCCGCTACATAACTTTTGGTAGCGGTAGTGAGCAAAATCTGCTCACTGCCGTGTGGTATAGAGAAAAGAAGAAGATGATGAATTTGGTTAAACACCAAATAGTCTTTCGTGCTATATCCCGTTACCAATAGAAAATGGAGTGGGTTATACTCACAAAATAATCTCTAAACTCTTTAGAGATTAAACTATTGTCTCACAAGTTTTTTCTTTTGGTTTTCTTTGTTCTTTTTTTTTTCTCAACTCTTGAGAGAATTCAAAGAATAAGGAGAGGTGGCTAGGGTTAGAATGAGATGAGTTAGGCAAAAAGAAAATCTAATTTTCTATATATACCTAGAGTTTTTTTATTTCCAAAATAAAACAAACATTTCCCCTACCCCGTCAAAAATTCAGCCACCCTAGCATTATTGTCAAAGTTTTGTAACAATAAATTTTTAATTTCCATAATTAAAAAGGATGTTACAAAAATAAAGAGTTATCATCTTTTAAAAGGTGTAACTACCAAAAACAAACCAAGGGTTTCCAAAACCCATTTTTGGAATATCCAAAAAATATAAACCTTTTATTAAATTATAAATAATATAATTTAATAACATGTAATTAATAATTATCGTATAATTATTAAAAAAACATATATTAAACTTCACATATAGTTTCAAGTGTGACAAAATAATATTATTAATCATATTAATAATATATATTATACATATATGAGTATATAATTTGACTATCTAATTATATTTAATCTGCTTTTGTATATCGAGTTAGTACGGGAACCAAATGGACCTATAGTTCCGAGCTCCAATAATCTCGGAATATTAATTAAACTCTTAATTGAATATTACGAATATTTAACTTCGGGTTATTCGAATAAAAACCCAAAGCTGCAATCTCGTTGCCGCAGATAGATAATTTAAGCCGAACAATGTCGGTGTCCATCGATATAGTCATAAAAATGAGTTTCTTATGATAACCGTTAGATAATGAAATTCATTTTGATCTACTAGATGGTCATATATGGATTGATCTTAATCCTGAGTGTACTACGAACCCATGCATGACAGGCTATGTCTTTTGATTTACAAATGTGAGGTTGGTGTAGAAATCCTGACCAATAGTTACGTACTTTGGGGACATGATTTGGTGTCTAGCTGGGGACGTTTTACATAGATATGGAGTTCACTCCTTCTTGGGAGAAATATATGTGTATCTTCCTTAATGGTTGATTTGGTACTTGAACGGTTAGAGCGTTTGAATCTTTCTATTACGATGATAAAGATTAACATTCATAATAGTTATGAATAAACTATTCATTAGAGAATCAATGGTACTTAAGATAAAAATAATCAGAGGGATATAACAGACATTATGACCCGACATTAATTACGAGATACTCATAAAGGATCAATCCGTATGTAATTGCTCTGTATGGACTATTTTAGATTACTAACTTCAGACTTAAATCTTCTTGTGTATGACACTCATACACTAAGTCTGAAGGTAAATGAGTAATCTAAGGTAAACAATATAATTTACAATATGTGATATTAAACAAACACTTTGATAAATGAATAATGCATCATTTTATTTCATAAATATAATCTCGTTTACATTACATAAAGCTCTAGGGCATATATCTCAACAATCTCACACTGGCACTAGAGCAAATGGGACATTTCATGTAATCCTAGACCATCTAGGTGACCTTCAAACACTTTAGCCGATGGAATTCATGATGCACTTACTAAGCCCAATATCTTAGAATTTCTAATTTTAAACCATAAAACCAATTAATATAATTAATCATTTTCATGCATACCATATTCCAATTTAACTATTTTAAATTACATAAAATCATATTTTATGTCTAGAATATTTATGCATCCAAAACATGTTATGGTGTGAAAATGCAAGAGTAGACACCATAAGCTATATGATATGTTATTCAAACCTTTCGAATTAAACATACATACAACATAAAAAAAAACTAATTTTTCATTGACCGGGCTCTTATTTTTCCTATACTGATCTAATTAGTACATAAAATTCTCAAGGCATCCATTGGTCTTCAAATCTCGCTCCAAGGTTTTGTTGGCTCCTTTTGCGACTTTGGTGCTCCAAATTATAAAGAAAATGAAATTTTACATAGGAAAATTAAATTACAACATTTGTAAAAAATGTCCTTATGGCCTTCTATCCCAAAAAAAAAAAAAACTGAAAAATTTACGATCAATGTAAAAAATCATTCATCACATGAATCAACAATAATCATTCATCTCATGAATATTACTTTGTACATATTCATCTAAACATGTATACTATTATTTATATCTCATATAAATAAATAAAAAAACAGTAACTTTAAATGAAAAAAGAGAAAGGTTAAGAACATGTTTCAACTTGTCTCTGATACCAATTGTAGAAATCACTTTCCTAGGGCAGCGGAAACACGTTAGGCACCCGGGATCAGACTATAAATTTTTTTTCTGCCATTCTCTTCTTCTAGCCGAATCTGAACAGTTCTCCCACTGAAATTTTGTTTCTATTTTTTACAAAATTTAAGCCCCCGAATAGCGGTGCAAATCTGGACTATTTTGGACCCGAAATGTGTCCAGCTCACTACCCAAATCAGCCCCTATATGCGTGAGTTCTCACTTTGTTTCAGGTCTTATTTTTCAGTTAAAAATAGCCACAACACAGTCCTAAAACACCCCTAAATATTCCTTCATAATTTTTGGATCAATAACAATTTGAACCGAGCCCCGTTACACAACTTTTGGTAGCGGCAGTGAGCAAAATCTTCTCACTGTTGTGCGGTATGGAGAAAAGAAGAAGAAGAAGAAGAATTTAGTTCGAGACCAAATAGCCTTTCGTGCTATATCCTATTACCAACAGAAAATAGAGTGGGCCATACTCACAAAATAATCTCTAAACTCTTTAGAGATTAAACTATTCTCACACAAGTTTTTTCTTTTGGTTTTCTTTGTTCTTATTTTTCTTTTCTCAACTCTTGAGAGAATTCAAAGAACAAGGAGAGGTGGTTAGGGTTAGAATGAGATGAGTTAGGCAAACAGAAAATCTAATTTTCTTTATATATCTAGGGTTTTTTTTATTTCCATAATAAAACAAACCCTTCCATTTTCTAGTCAAAAATTCGGCCACCCTAGCATTATTGTTAAAGTTTTGTAACAACAAATTTTAAATTTCCATAATTAAAAAGGATGTTACAAAAATAATGAGTTATCACCTTTTAAAAAGTGTAACTACCAAAAACAAACCAAGGGTTTCCAAAACCCATTTTTGTAATATCCAAAAAATATAAACCTTTTATTAAATTATATATAATATAATTTAATAACATGTAATTAATAATTATCATATAATTATTAAAACCATATATTAAACTTAACATATAGTTTCAAGTATGATAAACTAATATTAGTAATCATCTTAATAATATATATTATACATATGTGAGTATATAATTGAATTATCTAATTATATTTAATTTTTTTTCAGTATATCAAGAGCTCCAAAAATCTCGGAATATTAATTAAGCTGTTAATTAATTTAAGCCGAACCACGTCAGTGTCCATCGATATAATCATTACATACGAATTGGCCATTCACGAGTATCTCGTAATTAGAGCTTGGTCATAACGTTCGTTATACCCTTCTAATTATTTTTACCTTAAATATCATTGATTCTCTAATGAACAATTTATTCATAACTATTATGAATGTTAATCTTTCTATTCGTCATAGAAAGATTCGAGTTATCTAACCGTTCAAGTACCGAATCAACCCTTACGGATACTCATCTACTTCTCGCAAGAATGAGTGAACTCCATATCTATGTAAAACGTCTTCAACTACACACCAACCATGTCCCCAAAGTACGTAACTATTGGTCGGGATTGCTGTACCAACCTCACATTTGTAAATCAAAGGACATAGTATGTTATGTATGGGTTCGTAGTATACTCAGGATTAAGATCAATCTATATATAACCATCTAGTAGATCGAAATGAATTTCTTTATTTAACGGATATTATAAAAAATCATTTTTATCTCGGTCCAGTCTTATATGATCACATCATATAAGGTGCCTTCATTCTCATGTCTCAATATGGACGATCTCAGATCAAGGTCGCCATACAAATATAAAATGGACCGAATCTATAGATAAATCATAAATAAAGTACCCTGTTTGTTTGCTATCTATAGACAATTTTATATTACTAACTTCAGACTTAAATCATCTTGTGTATGACACTCATATACTAAGTCTGGAGGTACATGAGTAATTTAGGATAAACAAGATTATTTACAATATGCGATATTAAACAAACACTTTGATAAATAAATAATGCATCATTCTATTTCATAAAATATAATTCTGTTTACATTACATAAAGCTCTAGAACATATATCACAACATAAACTATCTATTCTTGTATTTAATTGGGCTTGAATGATATTGTTGGGCCTGATATTGTTGATTCTGAATTTATGGTTAATGAAAATTTGCTTAATGATGAGATAGAGTTTCCTGCAAATTAGCACTCTGTTGCTCAAATTAGTCTTCAATTCAATAATGATTAGTTTGAAGAAAGTAAGAACTTGATGGAAATAATTGTCTTTTTGTTTATATCTCTTTCAGAGAGCATTTAGGTTGTTCAATCGAATTAGACATCTCTCTCTTTCAGGATCTTTCATACTTTTATCATGTATCATACTTGCATGTCAAGTTTGGCAGAAAGTGATTATGTCACGTAACTGATGCATCATACTTGCATAATAAGTTAAATGAGTTATGATTAAATTCCACTAATTGATGGGCTCCAAAATCTTATTTTGGTTTTGTGAAAGGTTTTCAGCGTCTATAATGATTTATCTCCAGAGTTCGGTATTCCAGATGGTCATTAATCCATTGGGTTTTCTCTTCTTTTTTTTTTGAGAGGAAAGTCTATTGAGTGGTCTGAAGATATTTTTAATTACTGAAACCATGAATTCTTTTGCCATTACTTAGGAAAATAAGTTTTTTCAACGAATCGGACACAAAAGCTATCTGGCTTCGCCACATAAGCACACTTATCTTCAAAATACAAAAAGACCATCAAACAAAAAGTCCACTCACTTAATCCCACCAACATATTCCACTAACTTAATCCCACCAACCTATTGGCATTTATAATACCCATGAATTGTTTGATAAATTTTAATACAAAATTGAGTTTTAAGAGTTTATTAAATAAATAATAAACATGTTATATTTTTAACAGGTTAATTTTTAATTTTAACCATTAAACATGTAATTTTGACCATCAAATATGCAACTCAAATTAATAAATATAAAACTTTTGCTAACATGAAATTTTCAACCATTGACCTACAACTATTAAGCACTAACATGTAATCTTTTAATTCTGTGTCAATCAAAAATGAAACTAAGACCATTGAACATATAACCATAATCATTAAACATGCAACCAATAGTAACAAAGATGAAACATTTGGTAATATGAAATTTTTAACCATTTACATGCAACTTTGATCACCTGTAATTAACGAGCATTAACATACAATTTGCTAATATTTTGTAAAACGAACATGAAACTAAGGCCATTGAACATGAACTTTATCCATTAAACATACAACTAAAATCAATTAATGTGAAATCTTCTTGAATATGAAACTTTTAACCATTAATATGTAACTTTAACCACTAACATATAATTATTGAGCAATAACGTGAAACCAAAATAATACTTTGTAAAATGGACATGCAACTAATATCATTGAACATGTAACTATCACACCCTAGTATATTCAAGACATGACTCGCAGGAGACCGCATTCCTAAGCCTCTAACATGCAAATGCACAACATGTAATGCATTATGAAACAAACCTTATTTGCAAAAATGAACTTACATATTTTTGTTCATATCTCTTATATCAAACATGTATCAAAATCATATATACATATCATCCGCATGTTCCTATATGTTCCTATACTTTATATACATATATATATAAATAAAAGAGGGTTCCAAATCATTTTTGTCCGAATCATTTGATTTTGATGTAAGTTATTAGAATTAATGATTGTATTTTTTTTATACGTATTGTGCGATCAACCAATGACTTATTGAATTTTGTAGATCGCTGATTCAATCACCGATTCAATTTTAAAAAATAATGATAATGCCACGTATTTATTAAACCATTACCCTCTTTACTTCCACGGGCTCGGACTGGAGCCTCCTTCAAATGTGGGCTGTTGGAATTTTGTCCAACGGCCCACGTGACAACTGCCAAGTAAAAAGAAATTGGAGAGGGAAAATTATTTATCTCTAAATTTGAACAATTAGATCAAAATTTAACGGACATATGATGGAAGCGGGATCCAATACTGGAGACTCCCCCTCTTCTGAACCCATCTTCCAATAATTCCCTTCATTTCAAGACAAGGCAGGGAAATTGAAGAGCTTTTTTAATTTCACAATATCACTTAAATTATACAGGTTATCGTTTAAATTTTAATTTAAAACTAAAATTATTTTCTGTCAATTTTTTTAAGATTAGGTGTTTTAATGATATTTTATTGTTAATGTATATTTATTACATTGTATATAATAAATATGTATTTATTTATCAATTTGTCAAAAATTTTAAAGCTATTTCGTCTTCTTTTTTTTTTTTTTTTTTTTTTAAATACCATTAAAAAAATAATTCTTCAAAATGAAATCGTTATAAGTTCAGTCGAATACATATGGTGTTGGGTATTATAAAATTACACCGAGTTACATTTTGGAATTAGTACAATATTTTCGAATTCGCCAGAAGCGTGGCTTGGTGGTGTAAGATTCGGAATCTCACAATAAGGTCCTGAATTCGAATCCAGAAAGTGCATTTTTTTTATAAGAATCTAGGATAGTCGTGAGTTTTACATACTCCGCTTAAGACCAGAAGAGATAATTTGACGACGGGGTTTTCAATGATTTCCCAAAAAAAATAAAAGTAATACTTTCAAAAAAATGGGTAATAGTTAAGTCAAATACATAAATAAACGTAAGGGATGTGAATAAAAAGAAAATGATTAAAATTTGCCGAGAGTAGTATAGATGTATTCCATGAGTATAGAATGAGTACATATTTTTAATTTTAAACCAATTAGGAAAGGTTGTGTATAAAAAAAAAAAAAATTAAGTGAAAATTTTAATTTAAAATCCGATTTTAACTGTGATTTTGTACTCATTCAGTACATCTATCATTATTATTTGCCAAAAAATAATGATAGATGTACTCCATGAGTACATAATGAGTATATAATTTTAATTATAAACCAATCAGTAGAGGTTGTGTGTATAAAGAATTATTTAATCAATTGAAAATTTAATTTAAAAGCATAATTTAACTGTGGTTCTGTACCGAATAGGTGAATAAGTATTTATTCAGTACATCTATCACTAGTACATCTATCATTATTTGCCAAAGAGTAGTGAAGATATACGTCATGACTACATAATGATTACATAATTTTAATTTTAAACCAATTATGAGAGGTTGTGTATACAAAATTATTTAATTAAATGAAAATTTTAATTTTAAATTACAATTTAACTATGATTTTATATTGAAAGAATATACATTCAATACGTCTGTCATTAGAAAGTGAATGAAATAATTGAGTTTTGTCAAATGGTAATTTACTAAGTGGAGAACAAAATAATTAATTTTTGCAAAATGGCCATTTAAGAAGTGGAGAATAAAATAATTAATTTTTGCCAAATGACAATTTAAGAAGCGGAGAACGAAGTAATTATTTTTTTGTAAAATGGCCATTTAAGAAGTGGAGAATAAAATACTTAATTTTTTCCAAATGACAATTTAAGAAGTGGAGAACAAAATAATTAATTTTTACAAAATGGCCATTTAAGAAGTGGAGAATAAAATAATTATTTTTGCAAAATGGCTATCTAAGAAGTGGAGAGTGTGTCACCTAACACTCCTCATCATCCAATTTCCAATCCATATAAATAAGAAAAATGATAAACATACCATTTAAACCCCACCTCAACTCCACAATTTACTTCAAATGATAAAAATAAAAATAATAAAAAGAAAAAAGAAACTTAATATATATATATATATATATATATATATATATATATATATATTATATATATATATATATATATATATATTTACTGTTTTTGATAAATAATGGGATTTAAGTTACATACATATCTTTGCTCTACAAACAAAAGAATCACTCTCTCATAAGCCAACTCAAATCCCCTAATGGATGTGGAATTTTTTTAATATCACCAGTATATGTTGATCTTTTTTATTACCTTTAAAAAATAATTTTTGAAAATGAAATCGTTATAAGTTCAGTCAAAAACATAAAATGTTTGGTATTATTATGAAAGTAGTTGATGACCCGCGTGATGTACGGTTCGGAATATTATGGATAAATACGATAAATATAAAAAATAAAATTAATTAGGATCGTCCAAATAATACAAATCATTTAATAAATATGTCTTTTAGTCTATTCCATTTTATAGTTTTATATTAATGGGAAAAAACCTTAGTGCAAGCATATATGTAGATTGATTCGGAACACTTTTATAGTTAACTTAAACTTTCACTAATAAATATTAATTGAAATATTAAAAACGAAGAATATGAAAGGTTAGATTGGGGAAAATTGATCATCAATAATAAATCATTTCCTTAATCATTAATAATTTTTTGTCATTTTCATGTATAACAGTTTTTCAGAATTAATAAGATATTATGAAGTGCTTATGCTATTCTTGAGTGATAAAGTCATAAAAATCAGTGTGTTGATGGAATATTAAAATACAATATTATGATTAGTGGTTATATTAGAATTTTTTTTTTTTTTTGAAATAATTTAAATTTTACTGATGTATCATCATTAATAATAAATCATTTGAGTTACATATTTAAAGTTAAATATTAATAACTAATGAATATCAACCAGTAAAATGACTCATTTATTTAAGTGATCATTCACATATAAGAGAGATGACATGTATGCTTGAAATGAGATAAGATTTTTCAGTTTTTATATATTGATATTAATATAGATTACACAGTTACATTGTGGCATTAGTATAATACTTTCGATAATAATGCGTAATAATTTAGTCAAATAATGCAAGAGCTGTGAATAAAAACAAACAAACTAGTTTTTGCCAAATGGCAATTTAAGAAGTGGAAGAACAAAATAATTAATTTTTGCCAAATGGCAATTTAATAAGCGGAGAGTGGTCGCCTAATACTCATAATCCAAATTCAAATACATACAAACGAAAAGAATCACAGACACTCTCTCTCTTAAGCAACTGATCAAATCCTTCGAGTCCACGTGAAATTCCATGATATCACTAATTAGCGGTCAATATATTTATATTTATCATCTCTTTATCTGGTATTTTGTGCATTATTTCGAGCATTATGAAAGTTTTGATGTGTTTTAAGTATGTTTCGTAGGTCAAGATGAAATTATTACTAAAGAAGACTTATCGAGTGACGAACTGGAAAAATCTAAGCAAGATCGGGCCACATTCCGGACCTCAGTGTGAGCACCGCGACTCGGCCATGTGCGTCTCTACGCGACCCAATGTATTTTTTAGGCAGAACGTAAATTTTGTTGCGCATCGCGACGTCCGAGTGAAGCAACCTGCATCGCGACGCAGGACTATGCATGTCGCGACGAAGCCCTAATTCCTGATGCGTGAAAAACTCTTATTTCTTAAGAAGGAAAACTGACATCAGCCCTTATAAAGAATAAGTTCATCTTAAAATCTACATATCATACTTTTGGAGACTTGAAGGCAGTGAATAAGGATGACAAAAAAATTCGGACCTGGTCCGCGATAAAAAAAATCACGGGTCATGCCTTAGAATATGAGGCTCGGCTCGAGCCTGGGCTCAACACAATAAGTCTGGGCTTTGAAAAAATATTATATATATATATATAATTTTTTATTATTAAAAAATCGGGCAGGATAAAGCCCAGCTCGACAGACGCTCGGGTCTGGCTTTTCCTGAGCCAAGGTCAAAATATTGCTTGCCGGGTAGAGCAAGGCAAAATATAGATTCTCAACGAGTGCTTGAGATTAAAGCAGAAGATTGCGATTAGAGTTTTTTCTTCAATTTTCTCTTTCACTTTCATCTTTAAGAGTTCTTGCATTGTAATAATGATTAGTTTGTATTTATTTTCAAATATGTGTAGCTAATTCATTTGTTTAGAGTTATAATGGATCTTAAGCAATTTATTTAATCTAATTTGCATCTTTTCATTCTCTGGAGTATTGTTTGGATTATTTATTATTCTTTGTTCTTAATGCTTTATGTTATTTGGTCAACAATGTGATAAATTTGGTAAACCCTTGGGAACTTGGAAAATAAAATTTGGGTTTAGCCTTGGGAATAATAGCGCGTGCTCGCACTCTTGAGAATCGATTTCCATGCAAGGTATGAATATATCTGTAGAGCATGCATAGTCATAATTAGAACCTGAACTTAATGAATTTGACCTAATTTGGTTATCATAAGAATATAGGTAATTAAATTAAGTTGGGTATTTATATCTGACCATCGGAAGATGCCTATAGATAAATTAATATTCTAAATTAATAATCCACAACAATAACTTAATTGAATGGAAAATACATGAATATTGTTTGAGTGCTTAGTTGAAGTTACAACACTAAATATCTTTTCTCGTATAAGTTTCTCCAAATTTACTTATTTACTGCTTGCTTAGTTTTTCTTTAGTTAAATAAGTTTCGGTCAATACATCCTTCTTCAATTGTTTAGTTTTAGTATTAATAAGTTTAATAATAAGTCCTCGTGGGATCAATACTTCTTATACTACTTTTGTGATACATGCACTTACGGAACATGTGAAAATCGCGATCAAGTTTTTGGAGCCGTGGCCGGGGACTTATTTTATTTTTCTTTATTAATATTAGAACAAAGTACTTTACTTGCTTAACTAAGCACCATTTTTTCATTTTTATCTGTCTTTTTATTTTTTGTTATTTCAGGTAGTTGAAAGGGTAACCACAGCCCTTCATGGACAACTAACAACCTGAACCATTTGACGTGGCATACCCAATTCCCATTCGGGACAGGACGATACCAATAATAGATAGACTTATATCTTGTATTGTTCTACTCATTCTTCAAGCCAACATTGTCATATCAAGACCTGCATCCAGATGATACATCAATCAGTGTAGTTTATAGTAGCCCAAATGATGATCTCAATGCCCACATAAGCAGCTTCTTAAAAGTCTGCAACACTTTCAACTCTATCAGAGGGGCAAAAGAGGTAGTTTATCTTCATGTATTCCCCTACTCCTTAAAGGATAGAGCTAAAGCATGGCTCCACTCACTACCAGCGGGGTCAATCATCACTTGTGCAGACTTGGCCACCAAATTTCTAGCCAATTACTTCGTCCAGCTAGGACAACTAAATTGTGGAACGACATCACGTCTTTCATGCAGTATGATTCAGAGTCCCTATATGAGGCATGAAAGAGATGTAAAGAGTTGTTTCACAAGTTCACATCATGAGATAGTTAAATGACTGCATGTCCAAACTTTCTATAATAGGCTCATTGGGATGATGAAAACCATAGTAGATGCAGCTGCTGGAGGTGCACTAATGGCGAATGGTGAAAACCAAACTTGAGATCTACTAGAAGATAAGGCCAATAACAACTCCTTATGGCCTACAAAATGAAACTACCCCAAAAGAGCAGCAAAAATACATGAGTTGGAGCTAAATACAACTGTGAATGCTCATATAAAGCGAATCTATAAATACCTAGAGGTCATTAGTATGCAGGTTGTGAACAGTGTATGAGCTGCAAATGTAGCATATTGAAGATGATAGAACGCAATTCAAATCACCCAACATGAATAGTCTATCAACTACGTTAACAACTATAATAGACAATGATATAACACCTACTCTAACAACTATAACCATGGGTGGAAGAACCACCCTAACTTTGGACGAAAAAATAACCAAGGGGCAAAACCACATAATAGATCACAATTCCCTCTAAGATTCTAGCAGCAGAATAGCGATGCCATTTAGTGAGCAAACCTTTCATGGAAGATCTACTTATCCAGATGGCCACTGAAAAAGAGATTCTCATAGAGCATAGCATGAAAAATGTCAAAAATACCGCTAGATTGGAAACGTTGGTACAGAGTCAAGCAACATCCATGAGAGCATTGGAAAATAAATTGGGATAATTGACCAATAATCAAAACCATAGGCCACAAAGGTCTCTCCTAAGTAATACAGAAGCCAACCCATAAGAGAATAAAAGAAATTTTACAATGTCATCACAGTAAAGACTGAAGAAACACAAGTAAAAAAAAAACTTATGTAGACTCCACACCAACAAAATAAAAACCAAAAGAAGTTTGTTATATTATGAACCACAGCCTCCATTCCTCACTAGGCTATGTCATAGAAAGAACTAGAGGAATATACAGAGAAGCCGAAAAAATAAGAGCAACAACTTTAGAAGTGTGCAAAACTATCAAGGAAAAAGGCTTACAAAAGTGTGCAGTGCAATATTAGAAAGAATGACTACGACCTAATGCAAGGATTCAGACATCTTCACCATGTCATGTACTATTACAAACTGCGAGTCAAATGCACTATGTGGTTTAGGGTCAAGGATCAATCTAATTCCTCTACCAATAGCAAAGAGATTAGGGTATCATAAGCTGAAGCCAACCTTTATATCTCTACAGTTTCTTGATAGAACATTAAAGCGCCCAAGGGAAAGATTGAAAATGTGATGTTGAAAGTAGGGGACTTTGAGATTCCTATGGATTTCATTATTTTGGAAATCGAGGAGGATGTAGAGATACCCTTCATTTTGGGAAGACCATTTTTGGCATCTACGGTAACAACAATTGATGTATAAAAAGGTCTTTTAACCTTTAGAGTTAATGAAGAGGAGTTAGTTATCAAAGTGTTTGACACTGCAATAGATCAAGAAAGTCAAAATAGCAGTGCCTTAATTGAGACATTGGAAAGGAATAGAGAGTTGAATATAGAATCGTAGATATAGAAGGTGGTCGATGAAGCATGGTGTGTGGAGACCTAAAGGTAAACATATCGGAAGAGTACCATAGTATAGCTACAGTTTGCTATCAATTTGACACCAAGATCAACCATGGTATAACCCAACCAAAACAACCAGACGCTACTTTATCAGACCATAATTAAAATAGCAACAAAAACTTTTCAGTGTGCCAAAATAGTCAATGAAGGCATCATTTAACGCTTAAAGCCCTGGAAAGAAAAGTTGGGCAAGAGTGGAAGATCAAGAAAAAATGATAGTCCAGGAAAAACCTCACATGTACTGCCTCACATAAGGAAAATGCTCGAGAGTACGAATGATGCATCTCCGAGTCCAGCACTAGAATTGAAGTCACAATGTCAATTTGGCAGGTTACGTCTAACTGAAGATGTTAAACTTAGTGCTATCAAGGAGTCAACCCATGCAATTATTTATTTTTGTTCATTTTTAATAAACGAAAAGTCAAAACGTTTTAATTGAGAAAAAACCAAGAAGAGAGGAATTTTAGAGTATGATTTCACCTAATTATCCCCTATGTATTTGTTATGCCAAATAATTATTACTCAATTTCTTAGTTTATAAGTCAAAAACCCTAAATTATTCTTACTCCCTCCCTTGAGTGCCGAGAGAAAATATTATTAATTATCGACTTCGATATCCCTATAAAAATCAAATAATTAACAACTCATTACACTATGTGATTCTTTGTTAAAGACTTCAAATGAATTATAGGCCTCTCGAACTCTATAAAATTTAAAGGTTATTTTCTAGATCCTTTTCAAAATCTCATCTCCCGAGTGATAGATTCTAAACATAGAATCATTTAATTTGTGGCCAACAAACCAGAAGCATTAAACATAAGAAAATATAAATAAACTGAATTAAAATTTCATAATAGTTAATTGGCAATCAAACACATAGGTTCAAGCATATGCTACATCATCCTCTAAAATAATAAAATTAGTTCATGAACAAATAAAAGAACAATGAAAACATGGTCAATAACATATTGAACCATAATAGTTTGAAGAAAGAAACTAGAAGATAATACTCGGATAAAATCTATTCACCTACAGACGTCACCACCTTTGTCTCATCTGTTGGGGTCATATCAGGGCGGCGCATCGGAAGGAGCGTGGTTCAAGCGAAATCGTAGTTTAAAATTTTTAAACTTACAAATAAATTATTCAATATCCAATATTGATAATTCATTCATATTTCACCTAAACATATTTATTCGATATCATATAACGACATAAATAATATAGAAACATCGCGAAACTTTTGCGAAAATATTTTTCCGCAAAATAACATAAAACGCGTTTCCGACCGACTAATGCTCATAGGGACTGCCCAGGTCAGCCCAAAAATATTTGGACAGTTCGTGGGCTGCCCGAACAGTGCCCAGTTCACTGTTTGGGCAGCCGTTACTCGGTAACGCCAATTTTCGCCATTTTCGCGTATTTTCACTTCGAAATAATTTTCGATAAATATTTTTCTTGGGTAATTAAAATAAACCAATTTATTCTAATTACTCAATAAATAAAAACTGAATTTTATCTAAAAAATCAGATTTATCATTAATTACTGAATTGCCCCTACACTTTGCAAATTTTACATTTTAGTACTAAAATTATCAAATACAATTTTAGATGATTCTAAATCATTTCTAAAATGATTCTTAACATGTTCAAAACGTGAAAACATAATTTACAACTCAAACCCCTCAATTTCTTCAAATTGCCGAGAGGGTCCCAATTTTTTCATTAACTGCGATTTAGCTCCAAATGTTCAAAACATGTCAAGATCAAATCCAATTAATCCCAAATTTGATATAAATCATATATACGTCAGAATATGCAACATATATGAAAATTCCCAAAATTGGATTAGGTTAAGAGCCCTAATTTCTCAAATTATTCCAATTGTTCAATTTACACTAAATTGATAAAATTCAACACTTTAATCAATCCAATACCACACCAATCAAGTCTCACCATCATGAAACAACTCAAGAACAATTCTAGATCATTTATGAATGGCTAAGAAACTATAGAATGGCAACATCACCATCAAATGGCTTAAAGATTACTAAATGAATTAATTATCATACATGCTCATCTTTCAAACAAGATTACAACCATATAAATTACAAACTTAAAGAGTGGAGATTCAATCTTAGCAACACAATTGAAGATAAGAACAATAGAAATAATTTCTATCTTGAAGGAAGTTGAAAAAATACTTACAAAAAACAACTTTTGCTTTGTTTTTCCTTTGATTTCATTCAAAACTCTCTCAACTCACTTTGTAAATTATTGTGTAACTTGTGTATATGTAAATGAAAAACAAAACAATTTTTGTTAAATTAATTGCCCTTGGCCGAATACGACAACAACAAAAATAAATAACAATTATTTAAATTTTGTTTAATTCCAATTGGCACACCTTTTGCTTTAATAAAGTTAACAATTATCTTTAATAAAGCAAACACCAAATGGACCACTAATATCAAGCCACTAAAAAGCAAAAATCATTATTAAGATATTTATCATTTTAATTAATTTAATTATTTAACAATTAAATAATTAAATACAAATATCTTAAATATATGTATTATATTTACATTAAATATCTCAAATACATATATTAATGATATATGTAAAATATCACAATTTGATATTTAATTAATGTGTATTTAATAATATCAAATATTAAATACAAATACATATTAATTCGGAAATGATGATTTGGTCCCGATTGCATGTATTTTTCGTTTAACCGTTAAACGAGTTATAAATAATCAGTATTATTCATAACAGTTGCCCTAGTGCTCTACGAATATATTTCATTAGTGAGACTCTCTAGATTAAGATATATTCGTCACAAAATCTAATTTCGTGTCCATAATTCACCCACACATAAATTATGACGACCATAGATAAACTCGCTGAATCATACAGGTCGAGGTCATTGCATACGTATAATCCCTCCGTCACAGGTATCCGGATTATCCCAGAGATATAAATATAAACGTCAAATCTATAGGTTAATCGTGTCGACGTATCTATTAGCAATCTTCTAAATAACACTCGGAACTTACTTCCGAAGTATACCACAACCATGGATTTAACGGATTGCTAATCATATAATGGACACATATGCCCTGTACATAGGACTGACGGATCTTATCTTGATACACACAGGATAGCATGAGCATGAGTCCACACCTAAAGAACATGTGGATGTCTTATCTAAATATATCGGTGACGTGACTGTCATCTAACTGTGGAGGATAACTCATATTTCCAAAGTGGTATGTCAAGTCAAAGAATCACTATGCTACTCAACCCAAGAATATTCCTATTGATGTTGGTGTACCATCTATTAGGTAATCTTCGGTGATTCGTTCAGTGTTTATCAAATAAACCCTACATATCTATACGAGTCTCCCGAGACTCATGGTTCATTGGGATAAACCATCGAACCAAGTCCGATATACGACATGTACTGGTCTAAACGGATTTTACTAACTGACCCAAGTCAGTAAATCTTGACCAGAAACTTAATTTGATAATATATTTCAAGTAGTGATGCTTCCCAATGTAAATTACAAACTACGTTGTAATTACGCACTACATTATATATTATCGGGGCTTTGTCTAAAATGTATATATCACTAAACACGATTTAGTTTCAATCTAATGAATTAGATCGAATATATATAATAAAAGACAATAGATGCTACCATGAATAAGTAGTATTATGGAAAAAGGTATTGCTCGTATTCATGGATCGGACATAAATACGATTCAGATTGGCGCTCCGAGCATCAACCTTAACATCATCTTCTTGCTCTTCAATTCCCTCATTGGATCTCTCTAAATTATGTATTTAGAACTATTTTGTTGTGTCTAATTATCCTCTATAGGTTTTTGGACGCACTTATATATTTATAGGAAGTCTTGGAGTTATTCTGCATATAGAAAATTGGAATCCTTATTTAGTATAGGAACTCATCGTGGCGTCGCGACGTCCCCTTCTTTAGAATCTATGTTTGTTGACGCTGATGGCGTCGCGACACCTCTTTCTCGGCCTGGATGAATACTTCTGCATATTTAACCTATCATGCATGCTACGTTTACATATTTAAACTACCAAAACAAATTCATTTGCCCCAAGATCCAAGATCTAATGATTCCTATCAATAAAACACAAAAAAAACTGTAAAACAAGTAAAATGACACGAAACCTAACAAAATAATACGATAAGAATGTATGAATAAGTGGGTATAAATCACGCTTATCAAACACCCCAAATTTAAGATTTTGCTAATTCTAAGTAAAAGACTAAATAAAAAAATAAATAAACGTAAACAAACAAAATTAACTAAATTCATTATGCCACTTTCGTAGGTATCACAATAGCATTTAGCTTATGTAACAAGCCTTTAAACCTCTAGGTGACCCTAGTGGATGAGTTATAGTCTCGTGAGGGCGTATAGCGACGACACCGACAAACGTCATTTAAAATATACATGTATTCCTGTAAAAATATAAAATCAAGAAATAATAAAAATAAACAAGTTCTGGGAAGTCTTGCACAAAGTTTGTCCTTAGAAAATCCTAGTAATGAAATCAAAGAAACCTTCAAAGTGTATGATTCAACTTAGATCCAAAGTCTTGATTAAATTATCTAAGCCAAACTCACAGTATGTGTGTGTTAAGGACTGGTCACAACTCGAATCTTAAGGGAGCCAACTCGGTGATTTCGTCTCAAAAATTTACATCCGATAGGTCAAACCAACCTAGATACTCAAAGGTGCTATGTATTTGCCTATTGAGCTTGATATGATATGGCTTCTCTTTTTATTATTCTTGTTACTCACCTACTACTTAATGTAACATTTCTCCTCATGGTGGTCCTAACACTCGCTCATGGGTAACTTCACGCTTATCGATTATAGGTGGTTTAATTTTTTTTTCTATTTTTTTTTCCAAAAGATATTTTTCTTTTTTTTTCACTCTAGCCATATCAGATAACATAAAACATTACAAACATAGACAAATATATAAACAAACAGTCATTCACCGTAAACCAATTTCTTCAACTAGTCCATTTGTCACCTACCTAGGTTCTTACTGCTAGAACCCTAATGTTAAGTGCTTACGAGTCTAACCTAGATTACCTACTCAATGCATCAGATAAAACATATTGAAACACTTATCATTTTCTAACATTTCATGCTAACAAACAACATCATCATCAGACATCTGCTAAGTGTCCTAATTGTTTTTAACTTAAAACACAACACAAGAACAAACACAACACCCCCAAACTAAAATGGAGTAGTGCCCTCAATGCTCGAAATAAGGAAAATCCAGGTAGAACGCACTTACCTAAGACGATCTTCATCATTTGTCATCCTCATCAGAAGCACCGAGTGGATAAGGTGGAAAGTTAGGCGGTGGAGGAAAACTGACTGTATTGGGTCCTGTATTAAGCCCAATGTTGGCAAACACTCAACCAGGCAGAGTTAAAGTCCACATATTAAATCATATATTTATCGACCCGCTATTGAAAAACATGTTCTATTTTTCTGTGTCGCATGGTCTCTGTCTCAAATAATGAAATTCGTTCTCCCAAATTAAGATGAGACGAAGAAATCGGTAGTGGATGATGATGGTCCGAACTCACACCTCGAGAAGAGCTGGCCCCCCTTGGGAAGGGCATGAATCATGTGGCTCTTCATATTCCTTGCCTTTATAACAGAAAAAGATACCCGCATCAATTGGAACTTGGGCAGCAAGTAATACTTCACTTTTATCCCATGTGACCCCCATATTTTGACAAAGATCTGTAATAAGAGAATGATGGGGAAGACCGAGTGTAATTGCACCTCTTACATCATCAAGGATGGAATCTTGAATGATGTGCCCAACATTGATTGATTTTATAGTGAGAATTGCATAAGTAAGAGCAGTATGATCCTTGGTCACATGTGTGGTGTGACTGGCGGGCATAAGTTAAAGTGCACTGCAATTCATTGGTTTTTCTTCCATCCAGTGCCTTCTCCACACAAGGTGGTGTTAATCTCATCATTGTCAAGGTATCCCGCCAAATATTCACAATACTCATCATCATCAATGTCTGGCAGTTAATAAAAAAATATTGATGGTGTGTTTGTCAAAAGGAACCATCTTGCCTCGCACAAGCACATGTATTCCCTCATGACTCACTTTCAAATTAGCATAAAATTCACATACAATAGGGACAACCACATCTGTGGGGAGTCTTGTAAACTCTTCCCATCCTCGGTCTTGAATTACATGTACTATGAAGCGATCATGTGCAATAGATACTTGAATTCCCTTTTCCCATATTAGATTCTTGGAGAGGAAGGTATTGAAATTCTGGAATGCCTCCTCATTCCAAAAGCGATCGGGGTCGTAAGTAATTGATGAGAATGCTTTTTGATTTTTTTTTTCGGGGCCATAAGATCTTATTTAGCTCAAAAAACTCTAGCCTTGCACCTAACCGAGGATGTGCTAGCTAAAATAATTTCCACACTTTACACTCAGTTATCTCCAACAACACAAGCAATATCATTGAGGCAAATTAACAAACGCCATGTGTGCATGGGTGAGCTAAACAACCAGATTCATTCATTCACTCATAATCTCCTCCATGAAATCATTAATGACAAAATTATCTAATCTCCAATTCATAAGCTACACCTACTAACAAATCCAAAAAAATAAGTTACTTACGTGGTAATTGCAATAATAATGTGCCCTTGGTGAAAGTACCCATAAAATTGGCTTAGATGAACTGGAGTAGTGTTGTCGGATTATGGCTGAGAAAATATGTGTGAGAATAGAAAGAAGAAATCAAAGTTCCTTAGAGCTATGGTGTCAAAGTGTCCAATGAACCATTTATTGTGTACAATATTGGGTGTGGCAGCTGGGCTTTGCAAAAATGCTTATTAAGAGTCCTTTGTTTTTCAAAAACTTAGGGCGATGCGTCATGACGCCATAAGTGGCGTTGCAAAGCCTCACACTCTGTAAATAAAGAGTGATATGGCAATTCGCGTTTGGTTTATTTTCCTCAACCTGACATAACGCCATTCTTAGTTTGACTTATAAATAGAGATGTTGTCATCTTTCATTTCTTCGATCTCGTAGTAGTGCTTCAATCGTTGACCATTAACTATGAAAACATGTCCATCCCGACATCGTAACTCAATTTTCTATATGGGGATAAAAGGTCCTGACTATCGAGATTTTAGTTTTCTTGGAAACAGTTTGAGTTTAGAGTTGAATAGCAACACCCATTGGCCATGAAAGAATTCTTGTTGAAGGATTTGTTTGTCATGCAACTTCTTTGTTCGTTCTTTATAAATCTTGGCATTCTCATAAGCATCATTGCGAAATTCCGCCATTTCATTTAATTGAAGGAGGCGTTGGTCTCCAGATGAATTGAAATCAAAATTCAACCTTTTTACAGCCCAAAAAATACAATGCTCCAGTTCAACAGTTAAATGAAAAGCCTTCTCCAACACCAAACGGTAGGGGGGCATCCCGATAGGAGTTTGAAAAGCAGTCTGTTAGGCCCATAGGGCATTATCTAGCTTAATATCCTAATCCTTCCAATTGATATTCACCATTTTCTCAAGAATATGCTTGATTTCCCGGTTAGATATTTCAGCTTGTCTATTAGTTTACGGATAATAGCCCAATGCGACATTATGCTTCACACCATATTTTACGAGAAGAGCATTTAAAACCTTATTGCAAAAGTGTGTACCTTCATCACTTAAAATGTACAACCCGAGCATCATTGGTAGATATTGCAATAGCTTTTACCTATATGGATACATAGTCAATTTTTAGTAGAATATATAATTGGCCAAATGAATGAGGACCCCATAAAATCAATATCTTATACATCAAATTTTTTTACCTCTAAATTGTTTGTTAGAGGTAGTTCATAACGCCTGGAAACAGTTCCGAGTCGTTGGCAATGATCACAAGTTTTGGCGAAATGATAACTATCTCGAAATAGCGTTGGCCAATAAAATACATATTAAAGTACCTTAGAAATGGTTCTTGTAGCTCTAAAATGTCATCCATATAGGGCAGAGTGGCATCGACTGAGGATTTCCTTAGCTTCTTCAGTTGAGACACATCTTCAGATTATTTGATCTAGGCATTTCTTAAAGAGCAATGGTTCATCCTATAGGTAAGACTTTACATCATTGAAGAACTTCTTCCTTTGTTGATATGTACTATCTGAGGGAAATTCTCCACAAGCTAAATAGTGAGTATAATCAGCAAACCAAGGAAGTTTAGTAAGTACCTAGAAAAGTTGATCATCTGAAAAGCCCTCGTGTATAGTGTTATCATTGGGTGTTGTTTTAGGCTCAATTCTGGATAAGTGATCGACAACTACATTCTCACTACCCTTCTTATCTTATATCTCAAGATAGAATTCTTGTAGTAAATGAACTCATTGTATCAATCGAGATTTTTGCATCATTCTTTGTGAACAGATAATGAATAGATGTATGGTCTGTGTAGACAATCACATTCGTTCCAATTAAATAGGATCAAAATTTATCAAAAGCGAATACAACTATAAGAATTTTTTTCTCGGTTGTGGTGTAATTTTGTTGCGCATTATCCAGTGTTCTACTAGCATAATAGATCGCTCGGAAAATATTGTCACGTTTTTTACCGAGAAATTCACCAATAGCGTAGTCACTAGCATCACACATGACTTCAAATGGTTCACTTTAATTCATGGTTATCATGATCGAGGCTGAAATCAATGCATGCTTAATATTTTTAAATACCTGCAATCACTCCTCATCCATCACAAAATATCATCTTTTTCCAAAAGGTTGCAAAGTGGCTTGGCAATCTTGGAGAAATTCATTATGAACCATCGATAAAACCCAGCATGACCATGAAAACTCTGTTGGATTTGGTGCTTGGAGCGCTAATCCGAACATTGTATTGTATATTTTTGATGAGCGGAAACTATATCAATATTTACCTCCTCTTTTACTTAATATTTTGTATATTTTCTCAAGTTTTATGAACATTTTGATGTGTTTGTGTTTATTTTGTAGATAAATAAAATATCAGTACTCACTGGAATCAAATCAAGGCTAAAATGGTGAAAAATGGATCAAAAAAGGTAAAATAGGAAATTAACTGTTCACGTGTCGTGACGCGCAAGCCTTAACGCGTCGCGACGTCGGGCCAATAATTCATCTACCGACACGCGTCATCACTTGTATCATCATGACGTCAGCATTGTAGCACGCGTCGCGATGCAGAAGACTTTGCGCGTCGCGACGCGGCCCCTTTTTGGACCCTATAAATAGAGGCTGAAATCAGAAGGAAAATTCATACTTTCTTCTGGGGAATTTCTTAGAATATTAAGAAGAGAGTATCTTGTTTGTATATGTTCAGCTTTCTTGTATTTTCTTTTTATTTTAGCAATAAAATTATGTGTGTTTTTATTAAATCATGAGTATGTAACTTCTTTCTGCTGGGGTTAAAGGTGGAACTTTTATTATTATAATTTAGATTAATCTCCTTTATTTTATAATATTTAAATTATCTTAAAACCTGACTTAATTGGATATCGCTTTTATGGTCGGTTGGACTTAATTAAATTAATTTTAACCTGACTTAATTGGATATCGCCTTTATTGTCACTTGGAATTAATTAAAATATGACTTAATCAGGATACCGTATATATGGTCGGTTGGTAAAATAATCCAAATTTATATATTATAATAAGTGAGATTTCAAGATTTGAAATAATAAAAGTGGATTCCCTAACCCCTCAGTATTTTATTTCATTCTTGTAATTTTTACTTTTTAATTTTCAACTTATTGTATGATGTCATGTTTAATATTTTGTGTGATGTATAAGTTTATTTATTGAGTCTAGTTCTTAATGCTTATTGTTAATTGGCCTATAATAAGATTGATTAGGTAAACTTGAAATAAACTTGGAAAAGGGATTTTAGGTTTAGCCGTAGACTCAATAGCTCACGATCTCACACTCCTCTTAGAGATTTCCTTCCAGGATAGGAATATACCTGTCGGGTATGGGTAGCCATAATTGGAACTTAAACTTAATGAATTCAGAGTTTCTTAATTAACATAGGAATATAGTTAATTGGGTTACTTTGGGTGTTTGCATCTGACCATCAGAATAGGCTTTTGCATATTTTCGTGTTCCAGATTAATAAACTACTACATTACACAACCATAAGATAATCAACTCATCTTTAGAAGAATATTGGTAAGATTCACAACCTTGGATATTTTTATATCATTAATTAATCTTGAAATCTACCTTAGTTTTATTTACTTGTTTGTTTTAGATAAAAATCATCATCCAACCAACAATCAAATCAATTAGATACTCGTAGACATTTAGCTTCATAAATTGATATTATATGTATTAAGTCTTCGTGGGATCGATTCATTTTATACTACTTGAGCGATACGTGCGCTTGTGTTATGTGTGTGATTTCACCGATCAAGTTTTTGGCACCGTTGTCGGGGACTTATTTATCTTTTACTATTAATTTTGAGGTTAGATACTTTACTTGTGTCTAATTTATTTTTACTTATTATTTTATTTTCTTGTGTTTCAAGTTCTCAGACATTACATGAGAAGAAACAGAAGCTTTGAAATTCGTCTGCTTAACCCAGAAATTGAAAGAACTATCAGAAAATTGAGAAGGGAAAGACGAGAAGATCAAGAAGCACTTATCAACATGAACAATCAAAAACCTGAACCTTTGGAAGTTGCACCACCAATTCCCATTTGAGACAGAACAATTCTGGTGGTTGACAGCTTCATATAATGTATTGTACTTCCTCACTTCCCTGCAAATGCTTGTGACATCAAAATATGCATTCAAATGATATAACAATCAGTTCAGTTTGAGGGAAGTGTAATTGAAGATCCTAATGCCCACATCAGCAACTTCTTGGAAGTTTATGGCACATTCAATTACAACCGAGTGGGAGAAGAAGCAATGCGTCAGCGTGTGTTCTCATATTCCTTGAAAGACGAAGCTAAGGCTTGGCTCCATTCACTACCAGCAGGTTCCATCACAACTTGGAACACTCTTGCCACTAAATTCTTTGTAAAATACTTTCCCCCAGCCAGAACAACAAAGCTGATGAACGACATCACATTTTTTGTTCAACATGACTCAAAATCCCTATGTGAAGCATGAGAAAGATACAAAGAATTGCTCCAAAAATATCCTCACCATGAAATTGCAAAGTGGCTTCAAGTCCAAACCTTCTACAATGGACTTTCTAGATTGATGAAAATTATAGTTGATGCTGCTGCTGGAGGAGCTTTAATGGAAAAAGGAGAATATCAAGTTTGGGACTTAATTGAAGAAATGGCTAACAACAATTCATTGTGGCCAACATAAAAGAGCATGATCCATCGAATAGCAGAAATCCACGAAGTAGGGGCCAACTCAGCTGTGAATTCCATGCTGGATCAGATTTGCAAATGTCGGGAAACTCTTAGCATGCAGATGAATAATGGATCCACAAGTTCACCTTATGGAGGAGCACCAGAGGTAGAATCTTACAACCAACATGAGAAGACTGCGAACTATAACAGCAACTGATGGAGTTAGTGCTTGGAGTGCCAATCCGAATTGTACATTTCATTATTTATTAATAAAATAACTACATTTTTCATTTCATACCTTATTAATGGTATTGTCATTATGTGTATTAGATTGATGTATAGATATGCTAAGAATAACATCGACCTTAGAATAGTCTTGACACTATGTGTAAACTATTCTTAAAGTAAATATTCCTAGTCGTTGGTTTTGGAATACGGTCGAATTCCTATAACCTAGAAGACTAGCACATGTCGTATATTGGAATTGGAGTTCCAATGGTTTAACCCGATGTACCATGAGTTTTCGAAACTCGTAGAGACATGTGGTTATTCGTTGAAGAGAATACTGAATGACTCGTATGTGATTCCTAATAGTTGGAAGTACACACTACCGTCAATGGGAATCTCCTAGAGTCGAGTAGTATATGTAATCCTTTGACTATAGGATATCATTGATTTTGTGTGAGATCATCCACACTTTGATGCCATATATGTCAGAAGCCTTTCATGGTCTGGCCTCTAGATGTTCGTTGGGTGTGGACCGATGCACTTAGTAATCAAGTCCGAAGCAAGATAGGATTCGTCGACCCGTATGTGTACAATAAGGGGTTTAGGTATCCATGTTAGTAAAGTCACGATTCTTAAATCTTTGGCCAAAAGCGATCACCTAGGGTGGATCGCATCA
This sequence comes from Zanthoxylum bungeanum, assembly GCA_019454045.1. Classification (NCBI taxonomy): domain Eukaryota; kingdom Viridiplantae; phylum Streptophyta; class Magnoliopsida; order Sapindales; family Rutaceae; genus Zanthoxylum; species Zanthoxylum bungeanum. The sequence goes on from SKCR01009433.1 coordinate 41,067, forward strand.
GTTATGAAGAATCGTGGACATATCGACATGAGATGTGCACATTGGAAACTTGACGGTATATTCTATGTTTCCAAAGCACAACTTGGATAGCCTACGACAGAGGGATTGTTAAACATATGTGATGACCTCAACTTGTATAGTTCAGAAAGGTCGTTCGTGTTCTTCGCGAATTCGGAGGTGGCTGAATTACGTACATATTAGCTAGGTTTATATGACGAACGTGTCTGAACTTAGAGGGTCCCAATATGAAGTGTACTCATTGAGCACTTGGGTAGCCGATTATTTTTGATAAAAGATAATATTCGATATTATAATTATCAACTAAGATAATAAAGTGTTATTGGACAACATTGATTATTTACTTTGACCTAATTGGATTAATTCAATAATTACACAAGGGCTTAATTGTAAAATCATAATTATCTCTACCATTTGAGGATATTATGGTAATTGTAAATATGTAATGATAGGTGGTTTTGGCTTGATTTAATTGGATTAAATCAAGGTGGCAAATATTTAACTAATCCATTTCTTAATCCTTGGCTTGATTTGATTGGATTAAATTAAAGTGGGAGACAATAGAGATTAGTCACACCTAATTACACATATTTGGACAAATTATATTAAGCCCACTTAAAAGTTGATTACAACTTTTATTAATTAAAAATTGCTTAAGTTTTGCTATAAATAGCAAGCTTTAGGAAGGTTTTTATTACAAGTACAAATGCAAGCAAATTCTTAGAGAGATTAGCCTTAGTTAGAGAAGTGTTTAGAGAAGCTTGTGAGGTCTCTATAACATTTCATCTAGGAGAAATCAAGATTGGATTTTGAAGTGAAGCTTGGAAGCATTGGAAACAAGATTGGATCTTGAAGTCAAGCTTGCACACCTTGGAGGTTCTCCAATAATTTCAACAATGAGAAGTAGATTGGATCTTGCATCAAACTTACTAGGTAATGTTTGATCTTCTCATAAGCTATGTTCATTTGTGTATTAGATGCTTTATCACATATCTTAATGTTGAAATAAGGCTAATCAATTGTGTTATGATACTTTAGAAGTATAAACATAACATGCTTATGAATTAGGTCAAAGATGCTCATGTTGAACATGGAACAATTAATAAGAGTTTGGAACTCTAGATTAAAGCTTAGAGCTATGGCTACCATTCTAGAATCACTCGACCACCTTTGGGTGACCTATAATTGTTTACAAGACATTTCTTATTGGGATTGTAATTTGTTTTGTGTATTGGATTCAAAATTTAAGCAAGTGAGTATTTAGAATAAATTTATGTTTTTTTAAAAATATTTTATATTTTGAAAAAACTTGATTTTTATTCTATAACATGTGTTAATGTTGGTTTTGATATTAAAAATTAATTTTGGGTGTTTTTGAAGTGTTTAGGGAAGAAATTAGGGTAATAGGCCTTAATTGCTTCAGTTCTCTGGAAATTTTCCAGAGAGCTCAAGCTTTCTTTTGAAATGAAAACAAAAAACAAAAAACAAAAAACAAAAAACAAAAAACAAAAAACAAAAAACAAAAAATAAAAAAGTAACATGTGCGCGCACTATAGCGCGCACGGTTTGCGACGCGTGCTGATTTTGTTTTCTCTCATTCTGGAGCTTCCGGACTCCGATTCAGTCCCGATTTTTTTCTATACACTCATAATGGAATATATTATTTCATTAAATAATTTAAAATTATATCCATTTTTATATCCATGGGTTAGACCCATTTCCGTTGCGTGGGGCACCGATCCGACCCTAGGGGTTCCACAACTGCCCCAACAGAATGGTATCAAAGCAAAGGCTTAACCACACAATACATGTTTTGAATCTATGCCATAGTAATTTTAATTTAATTATGCATAAGACATATTGGATATTTATTGCATTTTTAAATTAAAAATTTGACCTAATTATGTTAATGACTTGATTATCATAAATCTCTCGTGATTAGGTGATTACTTTAATTAAGTAATAGTATTAATAATATTGAAGCATTATTGGATGGTCCCTCTTGTCAATACGGAGATGAATGGGTTCTTACTACTTATATCCAATATCGTCATTAGTGTGAGGGTATAAGTGCTCGGAACTTAGGTCGCTCTGGTAAAACATTAGATGTAGCGTGATGAGTTAACACAGTCACCCAATATCGTCATTAGTGTGAGGGTGTATATGTTGGGGTTGGTGCTCAGAGCGCCAATTCCCGGTTGTATTTCTTTATGAATACTTCTGTAAAACATTATTATTATGAATAATATATGCAGTTTCTATAATATAATGTATCTTTTAATATGGTAAAGACGTAATGACCTTAGAATGATTAGTCATGGTACTGTTGCAAAAGCGTCGCAACTGACATTGAGTAGTATCATGACATTGTCATTCTCAGACAGTTCATGGTCAAGGTTTACACTACTTGGTCAGTATAGTAAACACGTTGAGACCGGTACAGTCGTATACTGGAATATATGATTCCAATGGTTTCTCAATGAACCATCAGTCTTGGAGACTGATATAGACATGTGGGTGTTTATAGCGGATAAACACTGAACGAATCACCGAAGATTCTTAATGGATGGTACACCAACTTCAATAAGAATCTTCTCGGGTTGAGTAGCACTTGTGATTATTAGACTTGAGATGCCATTGTGGGCACATGAGACATCTTCTACACTTAGATGGCAGTCACGTCACCGATCTATTTAGATCAGACCTCCGCATGTTCGTTGGGTGTAGATAGATCCTCAGGGTACCATATGTGTGTCAAGATAGGATCCGTCAGTTCTGTGTATCAGAGCATAGGTAGTCCACATGATTAGAAATCAGATAAAACCATGAGTCTGTGGTACAGTTTAGAAACTAGTTCTAAACATTCTTTTTGAGATTTCTAATAGAATAGTCGACTGGATAATCCCCATAGAGATTTGACGTTTACATCTATATCTCTGGGATATATCCGGATACCTGTGACGAAGGAATTATACATTTTCCATGACCTCGACCTGTATGATTCAGCGAGTTTATCCATGATCGTCATAATTTACGGGTGGATAAATTATGGACACGAAATTGGATTTCGTGACGGATATGCCTGAATATAGAGAGTCTCAATAATGAAATATACTCGTAGAGCACTAGAGCAACACTTAAAAATAATATTGATTATTTATAAAATCGTTTAAAGGTTAAACGCAAAATACATTCTTAGGGACCCAATAGTCATTTCCTTAATTATTGTGTATTTACATTTAATACTTGATTAATTTGAATACACATTAATTAATAGTCAAATTGATATATTTGACTAATATCTTAAATGTATATATGTATTTAATATTTAATGTAAATATAATACATATATTAAATATTTGTATTTAATTAATTAATTAATTATTTAATTATTAAATGATTAAATTAATTAAAATATAAATATCTTAAGATTTGGATATTTATTTTTAAGGCTTAGTTGCCTTTGTTGACTTAATTAAAATATCTATAAAGTGTTTATTAGATATTTTAACAAGTTGATTAAATGAAATTGAAATGAAATTAAAACAATTTGCTTGTTATTTTCCTTTGGCCAAATTCGGCCAAGGCCAAAATGAAACAAGTATATATTGTTTTATTTTTTCATTTGGTAATAACCTAATACACTTTACAAACTCCATTAAAAAGAAACAAAAGAAGCTTGTGAGGAAGAAGAAGAAAAACAAAGAGAAAATCAAAGAAAGCTTAAGATTTAGTAAGTTTCTTCAACCTACTATTAGAAGGGAAAATGTTCCTTAAGATCTAGGCTACATCTTGTGATATTCTCATGCTATTCTTTTCTTTATTCTTTGTTTTTTGATGAATGGAAGTTTGGTGAAAGTGTTGAGCATGTATGATGATGGAAGCTTGTGACTAGTGTAGTTATAAGTGTTCTTTTATGGTTTTGGAAACTTTGTTGCTAATCTAGAGTTGTTGACCCACTCTTAAATGACCTAGATTTGATCTATAGTTATTTCATTGTGTTGAGACTTTAATTGGATGGAAGAATGATGATTAAAGTAATTGATTTAACCAATTTGGTCTAATTTGTCCAATTTGAAGAAATTGAAAAATTAGGGTTTAAGACCTTATCCAAATTTGGGGCTTTTCATTTATGTTGTGTATAAGGATGTTTATATGATGCATATAAGGTTTCATGTTGATTGGATTTCATTTGGATGTGTCTTGAAGCATGGAAGTGCAAAATGCACAATAATGAACCCTTGTGAGGCTCTCGGCCAAATGGAAGAAATTGGGGATTTTTGTTGCCTTTGGTGTTTGACATTTAGGACTTGTTAAGTTCATCTTAGAAATTATTTAGAATCATCCAAAATTGATTTGAACAATTTCGGACTAAAATGAACAAGATACCAAGTGTAAGGGCAATTCGGTAAATTCACATGAATATGATTTATTGAATTTTATTTCATAATTTGATTATTGGGTAATTAAATAAATATGTTTATTTATGAATCCGAGAAAAAGTTTTGAAATCAAAAAAATTGATTTTCCACCGTTTCCGCTGCGTTACCGGATTTAGCCCCTAGAATAAGATACACCCCAAATCAGAGAGCAGCAGTCCGGTTTTTGTGGCCTATTGTCCAGCCCAACAATTATCACTGGATGTAAGAAACAAGCAATACTACATTTGCTCAACATAACGTAATGAGAAGATGTGAAATATATGATGGTAACCACCTGAGCGATCAATGCATATACCTTTCAGGGTGGCAGAATTATCGGAATCATTCAAGGTACGAAAAACCAGCATATTTCACTTAACCATATTTTCCATCTTATCCACTATCCATCTATGATCTTCATCAAGAACCAGAACCATCAGAGGAAGATCAATTGATTGACATGTTCAAAGATTGGTTTGAGGAACGGGAAACTCAATTTGATGCACAAATTCAAAGTCAATCAGAATTCATACAGAGGATGACAGATCAAATTAGACAATTAACAGACAAACTGAATTACATATCTCACGGAGCAAATTCAAATAATATTGAGGAAGCCTTCGAGTATCCAGAGTTTCATCATGACATCATAACAGAGGATGAAGCTGAGCAGTATCAAGAATCAGAGGTATCAGTTCAGGAGCCCGAACCAACAAAGTCTCAATTTGATTTTTATTATTCTTCTGACTCTGACTAGGATAAAGAAGCAGAGATGTTTGTGCCAACAAATATTGAGGATGAAATCTTTTATCCTCAAAATGAAGATCTTGGAGCTTCCATTGCACTAAGGTTTAAAGAAGATCTACCTGAGACAGTCATATCAACCATATAGGATGAAGACCTAAAATGTGACACATCTTTACATCCTCAGGTTGACACTTATAGAGTGTGCATTTCATAGATGACAGATAATGAGTTAAATGAAATTTTAAAATACATATGTGAAGAAAAATTGGAGCAAGAAACAGAGCAGATAGAGGAGCAAGTGTCAGACCATATTGAAGATCTCATGCATTTAGGAGAAACATCAATGTTTTAGGGAGTACAAATTAAAGACATCACCCAGAAGCTTGACAGAATGTAAATCTCATTCAAAGTCAAGCACCATACAAGACCTCATGATTTTCTTTCTTTCTTTTTAAGAATCACTGGAGCGACAAAGATTAAAAAGGTGGCACAAGCACTAAATGAGACAAAATTCTTTTTGCCACTTTATCGTTGGAATAGACCCTTTAAAAGCAACGCTCACGGGATCGTCTTTAATTGGACATCCAAAACCACGTTGAAACCTCATTGACAGATGGATTTCAGTCACGTCTGGCTGAAGATGAAAAATTTAGCGCTAGCAAGGAGGCAACCCATGCAATTTATTATAATTTCTATTTTTATATTTTGTGTATACATGTTGTAGAATTTTTAATTTTGTGTGATATTTTCAGGGAAAAGCACAAACGGAGCATTTAAACAAGATAAAAGGATTGGTGTTTGGCAATCACAAATATGAGAGATAATTCATTAGTGATGGCTGAGTAAGGAATTGATTTTTGAGATGCATCCTAATGGATTTATATACCAAACGAGTGGCGTATTGCATACACAATTATGTTGCCTTAATAATTGCTTTGATTTACTTTTCTGTTGTAATTATCTTTATTTTCGCTGACACGATCCATACTTTTTGACCTTTCACGATTTCTTTGCTAACAATCATCCTTTGGAAGATACTTGTACTATTATTACTCACCATTTTCAGGTACTATAAATTCAACTCATCATTGCACTTTTGAAGGCATCCAGAGCTGAGAAAGAAATACATAAAAATGGAACCTACTTCTAGAAGACGAGTTGTAAATATATGTGTGTTTTGCGGTACTAGTGTTGGCACTAAGCTATAATACGTAGCAGCAGCACAGGAATTGGGTTGAGTCATAGCTGAAATGAATATGCACCTGATATATGGCGGTGGCAATCTTGGACTAATGGGGATCATTTCAAAAGCCGTACAAGATGAAGGCAGTCAAGTCTTGGGAATCATCATAAAATCTTTGGCGGAGGTGAATCTGATAGAACCATCAAATAGAGATGAACTAATTATGCCAGGTATGTCTGAACGACTGGTAGAAATGATTAACCGTGATGATGCTTTTATTGCTTTGCCAGGTGGCTTGGGCATGATGGAGGAAATTTTTACAGTACTATATTGGGCGAACTTGAACATACACCATAAACCAATTGGACTGTTCAACGCTGATGGATTTTATTAGGGGTGGCATCGGAACCGATCCGATTCGATCCGATTTGATCGGATCGGATCGGATCTGATCCGATTTGCAAATCCGATCGAATCCTGTTGGTCCGGTTAGACGAATTTCGGATCGGATCGGATTTTATCCGATCCGATCCGATCCGATCGAATTTTTTTTTTTAATATGCAAAACGACGTCGTTATATATTAAAAAAAAAAATTGATCGGATCGGATTTTATCCAATCCGCTCGATTTTTTTGACTCAAACCCACCGAATTCGGATCAGATCGGACCAATCCGATCCGAAATAGGATGATTTCGGATCGAATTGGTCCGATTCGATCCGATTCGAATTCGGATCGAACCAATCCGATCCGATAATTATCGGATCGGATCAGATCGAGTTCGATAACATGATTCGATCCGATTGAATCAAAAAATCGTGGGCATTTCGGATCGGATCGGATTCGGATTTGGTCCGATCCGATCCGAATCCGATAATGCCCACCCCTAGATTTTATGATTTTCTTTGTGTATTTCTTGATGATACCCGGAGAAATGGGTTCGTGTCAAAACCTTTAAAAAAACTTCTCTTCACTGCCATAATAGCCAAGGATTTAATTGACCAACTCTTAGTCTTCGAACCAAAAATTGACCCTATCCTTTCCAAGATAAACTGGTCTGATAATGATCGTGGTAAGAAGCGTTGGATAAATCTGGATCTTAACCTTTATTTTTCTTTTTAGATGTAGAATTTCGCGTTAACCAGGTAATGTCTTCTAAACTTTTCTTCTTCTTTTTAGACTTTGGGGACAATGTCTCAATTAGGTTTGGGGGAGGGGAATAGTTGACTAGTATCTTTATTTTATTTTTCTTTGTGTTGTTTCTGCTTTGTTTTTAACTTGACTAACCAAGTGGAATTGTGTTTTGAGATAGTTGTATAAGGAGTTTCCACTCCTGAGACGTATCTCAGCCTAATTCGTAACAAGTTAATTTTTGTTTATTTCATTTTGAATTAATTAAATTCGTGAATTCTCCATAATATTGATTTAAATTGGAACTTCATATGCTCATTTGATAGGTATTATCAACAAACATGGAACATACGAACATGAGGTTTATGTGAAAGTTTGTAATATTCAGTGCTCTAATTTATTAGAAGAATCACCAGAAAGCAATGAGAAAAAGGTGTATATAAATAATTAACCATAATTTTACTTAGTAACCATACATCTTGCCTCAGTAAGCAGTGATCTTTCCCGTCAAACGGTAAAAGCCTGAGTTAATAATAATAAAGTTTCTACTTAGTAACCGTACGTCTTGCCTCGGTAAGCAGTGATTGTTCGTGTCAAACAGTAGAACTTTTAACATCTGAGATCCGAGTAATTAAGTTTGTAGGGGCATTTTAACACCTAGTGTCCTAACGTCAATTGGTTTGGGAGTCACTGGCCCAAAGCTCGCTACAAGGATTGAAGATGTTATTTATTTAAAAAAAAAATTGAAAAAAAAAGTTTACATAAAAATCCATTACCAAAAAGGTGTGAGTTCTGATATAACTTTAAGACAAAAATATTATTCTCTTTTCAACTACACTTATGAATATTGTGGGTACAATGAATTTATTAATACCTTATTGGTTGTGTATATAGAGAATGGTAAAAAAAAAATATCGGAGAATTTACTTATTTAGAAATAAAGAAAACAATTATCAACTTGGATAAGAATTTCACTTGTTTAGTCACTAACTTATTTTGTGTGTTTGATTGTACATTTGATTGACGTTTGTGGGTATCGTTTGATTATACATTTGATTGACGTTTGTGGATATCATCGCTGTAAGCCCTCACGAGACTACAACTCGTCCACTAGGGACACCTAGGGGTTCAAAGGCTTGTTACGAAAGTGGATTAGATTAATTTTATTTTTAAGTTGTTTATTGCATTTTATTTTTTTTTATTTTGCTCGAGGACTAGCAAAATGTTAGGTTTGAGGGTGATAAACGAAAAATATATCAATATTTACCACCATTTTTACTTATATTTTGTATAGTTTCTCGAGTTTGTGAATATTTTGATGTGTTTTGTGTTATTTTGTAGATAAATAAGATTTCAAGACTCAATGAAATCAAATTGGGGCTAAAACGGTGAAAATGGGATGAAAATGGGCAAAATGGGAAATTTATTATTCACGCGTCGTGACGTGCAACCTTCTCTGTGTCGCGACTCACCTCAATTATGCAGCATGCCGACACGCGTCATCATGACGTTAGCGTCACGACGCGCAAGCCTCAACGTGTCGTGATGTCGAGCCAATAATTCATCTGCCGACAGTCGCCATTTCCTGTAGCGCGCATCGCGACACAGAAGGCTTGGCGCATCGCGATGCGGGCCGATTTTGAAGCCTATAAATTGAAGCTGAAATCAGAGGATTTTCTTCATACTTTCTTCTGGGGAATTTCCTTAGAATACTAAAAAGAGAGTATCATGTTTGTTTAATTTCAGTTTTCTTGTATTTAATTTTTATTTTAGTAATAAAACTTTGTTTGTTTTTTTCTAAGAAGTATGAGTAGGTAACTTCTTTCTCCTGGTGTGAAGGTGAAACTTTTAATATTATAATTTAGATTAATCTCCCTTATTTTATAATATATAAATTATCTTAAAACCTGATTTAATTGGATACCGCCTTTATGGTCGGTTGGACTTAATTAAATTTTAACCTAATTTAATTGGATACCGCCTTTATGGTCGGTTGGAATTAATTAAAATCTGACTTAATCAGGATACCGCCTATATGATCGGTTGGTAATATAATGCAAATTTATATATTATAATAAGGGAGATTTCTAGATTTGAAATAATAAAAGTGGATCCCCAAACCCCAACATTTTATTTTATTATTGTATTTTTTTACCTATTTAGTTTTCAATTAGTTGCATGATGTTTTATTTATTTATGTTTTTAGTAGTCCTAGATATGTGTCGTAACTAAATACAATATCTAGGGTTGTGATGATTCCAATATCAATGGTTTAATAAGTTGACTTTTCTTATGTCTTGGGTAATGTATTAGTTTATTTATTGAGTCTAGTTCTTAATGCTTCTTATTAATTGGCCACTAATAAGATTGATTTGGTAAATTTAAAATGAACTTGACGAAGGGATTTTAGGTTTCAGCCGTAGACTCGATAGCTCACGATCTCACATTCACCTTAGAGATTTCCTTCCAGGATAGACATATACCTGTCGGGCGTGGGTAGCCATAATTGGAACTTAATCTTAGTGAATTCGGAGTTTCTTAATTAACATAGACATATAGTAAATTGGGTTACTTTGGGTATTTGCATCTGACCATCGACAGAGGCTTTTGCATATCTTCATGTTTCAGGTTAATAAACTAAAATATTACACAAACATAAGATAACCACTTCATCTTTAGAAGAATATTGGAAGAATTCAAAACCCTAGATAGTTTCATAATATTGATTACTTCTTAGAATTTACTTTCGCATTGTTTTAATTATTGTTCTTAGTTAAAATCATCAATCAAACAACAATCAATTTTTAGATACTTGTAGAAATCTAACTTCAATAAATTAATAGCTTATGTATTAAGTCCTTGTCGGATCGATACATTTTATACTACTTGAGCGATACGTGCGATTGCGTTACGTGTGTGATTTCACCGATCAGGCGTAGAGGAGTGCATTTGAATATCTAGAAGTATTTGAGTAGTGGATTTTATGGTAAAAATTGACAAAACACCAAAGTTTATGGGAGACTTTGTCAATTCTTTTTTCAAAATTCCAGTAAAGCATCTCCAATGGTTTCCAAGAGATCTCGCGACAAAGCCACCGCTACTCCTTCTTATAATATGACCAGATTTGTCTCCGTGGCAGCCAAAAAATGCTACGAAATGGGGATGGGTCAGAAAGTGCCTATAATTAAGAAGGGATTTGAGGTCGATCCAGGCAAGTTCCTTCAAATTGATATTGTGGTAGCACAAAGTCTCTAGCAAATGGTGTGTACCCAGCCCTATCCGGTTGTTATTCCAATGGTGAGGGAAATTTACGCAAATGCATATGAGCATAGGGGTAATGGTGCGGGGCAAACATGTGCCATTTGATAAAGCCACCACTAATCGATTCTACAACCTTCCAGATATTGATAATGATAAATATACATACACAAGTGAGGATCACGACTTAGATCACATCACTACGGTGTTTTATACCCATAATGTTGCATGAGAGGTCAATAGTAATAGGGATCCAATTAAGATGAACTCTAGGTCTCTTGTCTGGTTTCATTTCTTGACCTACACACTCATGTCAGGTGCTCATGCTTTACTCCTTACTCGAGGATGACTCTATCGACGTTGGCGGCCTTATTTTTTCCAATATTATACGGGCCACCAACTCTGCATTAGCGAGTCTTCTCTATTATGGTCTCATCACCAACCTATGTGCTCAGGCTAGGGCGCTCTTGGATCCTAGAGAGGAGATTATACCACCCACCACTACCTTGACTGCTAGCATCATCCAGAATCTTCGTGCTGAGAGGGCTTCAGCTGTCTGCTCATCATTTGTGCATCCTCAGCCATCAGCTAGACCGTTCCTCCCGACTACTCACCGTCACCAGCGCCTAGAACACCTGGAGTCTCATGCTACGTATCAGGCCTGGTATAATCAATCTATGGATTAGATGCTCCGAATAATGGCGGACCAGCTCAAAATCAGCATAGATCAGTTCTTGGTATTTCTATATCCTCTCGAGACCATTACAACTATGGAGGCCACTGACGCTGTTGTTGAAGATGACGTGTGATCCTCACCCATGGTATTGTTATTCTCTACTCTTCTTATTTAGCTTATTTTGTTACATTATGGACAATGCAACTTTCAAGTTTGAGGTGTGTGCCGGTTGGTTCCTGATATTTCTTACTTATCTTTACGGTATTTTTTATTCCAAAAAACCATAAAAAAAATGATAGAAAATAGAACATAAGTCCGATCATGAGGTTGTTTGCTTAAGTGTGAAATCTAAGAAAACGATAAGTGCCCAGATTGCTTTTATCAAATGCATTGAGTATGTGATTTAGGTTAGACTTGTATGTATTTAAAAGTATGTCTGTAATAGTAAGAACCTAGATAATCGATAAATTAACTAGTTGAGAAAATTATTTGAAAATGAATGACTGTTTGCTTAGATATTTCTTTATGTCTGTTGTTTGCTTAGATATTTCTTTATGTCTGTAATTATTATGATGTATGTTATGGGCAGAATAGAAAAAAAATATGAAAAAAAAAAACAATGAGAAAAAGGAAAAAAAAATTAAACCACCTATAACCTTTAAGCGTGAAGCTACCAATAGGCGAGTGTTAGGACCATCATGAGGAAAAATACTACATTAAATGGTAGGTGAGTCAAAAAAGAATAAGAGAGAAAGTAGTACTATATTGAGCGCTAGTAGGCAGACACATAGCATTTTTTAGATATATAGCTTGGTTTGACCTATCAGATTCCAATTTTTGAGATGAAATCACGAAATTGTCTCACTTAGAAGTTGAACTATGTCCGGACCTTTGCACACACACATTGTGAGTCTGATTTAGATGATTTATTTAAGAACTTGAATTTGAGTTGTGTTGATCACTTTAAGGATTTCTTTGATTTCGTTATTGGGTAGTCTCTGAGGATAGTGTTATGTATACCTCACATGACTGTTCTATTTGTTTAGTTTTCTTTTTTTTTTTTGACTGCATGTGTGTTGAAAGATTTTGTGGGTGTTGTCATTGTAAGCCCTCACGAGACTAAAACTCAACCACTAGGGTCGCCTAGAGGTGTAAAGGCTTATTACATACGCTAAATGAAATCATGATCCCTACGAAAGTGGCTTAGATTAATTCATTTAAGTTTGTTTATCTTATTTCTTTTTATTTTTGCTCGAGCACTAGTAAAATATTAAGTTTAAGGGTGTTATGAGTGGTCAATATATCTATATTTACTACCCCTTTATCTTATATTTTATGGGTTATTTCGAGCTTTAAAACGTTTTGATATGTTATTAATCATATTAATAATATATGTGGATTTATAATTGAACTATCCATTTATATTTAATTTGCTACAGTATATCGAGCTAGCACGATGACCAAATAGACCTATAGTTCTGAGCTCTAGTAATCCCGGATTATTAATTAAACTCTTTAATTAAGTGTTCTGAATTATTAATTTTAGGTTATTCCATTAAAAACCTAAAGCTGCACTCTCGTTGTTGTATATATAATATATAAGTTGAACTATATCGGTGTCTATCGATATAGTCATTACATACAGATTGACCTTTCACGAGTATCTCATAATTAGAGTCGGATTTAAATATCTGTTATACCCCTCTAATTATTTTTACCTTAAGTACCACTGATTCTCTAATGAACGATTAATTTATAACTATTATGAATATTAATCTTTCTATTCGTAATAGAAAGACTTGAGCGTTCTGATCGTTCAAGTACCGAATCAACCCTTCAGAAAGATATTCTTCTACTTCTCGCAAGAAAGAGTGAACTTCATATCTATATAAAACATCTCCAGCTACACACTAGACCATGTCCCCAAAGTACGTAGCTATTGGTCGGGATTTCTACACCAACCTCACATTTATAAATCAAAGGACATAACCTGCCATACAGAAGTTCGTAGTACACTCAAAATTCAGATCAATCCATATATGACCATCTAGTATATTAAAATGAATTTCTTTATTTAACGGATATTATAAGAAATTCATTTCTATCCGGGTCCAGTTCTATATGATCACATCATATAAGGTGCCTTTATTCTCATGTCACCACATGGACGATCCCGGATGAAGGTCATCAAACATTTATATAATAGACCGCAGCTATAGATAAACACAAACAAAGTACCCGTTTTATTTGTTCTATATGGACTTTTTTAGATTACTAACTTCGGACTTAAATCCTCTTGTGTATGACATTCATACACTAAGCTTGAAGGCACATAAGTAATCAAGGGTAAAAAGTACGATTAATAATATGCGATTTTAAATAAAAATAATTGATAAATGAATAATGCATCTTTTATTTCAAACGAATAGTTCCGTTTATACATTACATGAAGCTCTAGGGCATTTATCCCAACAGACTGCAACTATAGTTCTTTCTTTCATTTTCTCTTTCAGTTTCATCTTTATGAGTTCTTGCATTGTAATAATGATTAGTTTGTATTTATTTTCAAATATGTGAAACTAATTCATTAGTTTATGGTTGTGATGAATCCTAAGTAATTTAGTTAATCTAATTTGCATACTTTTATTTTCTTGAGTTTTGTTTGGATTATTTATTATTTTTTGTTCTTAATGTTTTTTTTTTGTCTAGCCAACAGCAGGATAGATTTGGTAAACCCCTAGGAACTTGGAAAATGAAATTTGGGTTTAGTTTTGGGAATAATAGCGCGTGATCGCATTCTTGAGAATTGATTTCCGTGCAGGATATGAATATACCTACAGGACATGCGTAGCCACAATTAGAATATGAACTGAATGAATGTGACCTAATTTGGTTATCATATGAATATAGGTAATTAAATTAAGTTGAGTGTTTCTACATGACCATCAGAAGAGACTTGTAGATAAATTAGTGTTTTAGGTTAATAATCCACAACAATAACTTAATTGAATGGAAAGTGCATGAATATTGTTCGAGTATTTAGTTAAATTTGCCACCCAAGATGTCTTTTCTCGCATAAGTTTCTTCAAATTTACTTATTTGTTGTTCACTTAGTCTTTTTTAGTTAAATTAGTTTCGGTAAATACTTCAATTATTTAGTTTTAGCAAAGTAGGGTTAGTTTTAGTATTAATAAGTTTAATAATAAGTCATCGTGGGATTGATACTTTTTGTACTACTTGTGCGATACGTGCGCTTGCGTAACGTGTGAAAATCACGATCAATCACCTTTATATTAATAATGTGATATTATCATTTAATAATTATATAATATATATGAATTGTTTAAAAAATTATTAATTATTTTTTTATTATTTAACATTTGTGATAAAATATTATTGAATTATAATATGAGTAGCATGATATTATCACTGCATAACATAATTTTTCTTATTGGAGAGTGTGTCACTTAACACTCCGGTTTATTCAAATTTCTGAAGAGAGAAGTGATACACATACATATATTTATCCCGAAAATAACTACACCCCTCTCACTGTAGCTACAGTGAGAGCTACAGTGAGAGGGGTGTAATTATTTTCGGGATAAGTGTATGAGTGTCTATCATTTTTGTTCCGAAGAAACAACAAAAAAAAATGACTCTCTTTCACAAGCCAACTCAAATCTCGTGGGATGAATTGTTTTGTATCATTATTATATGAGTGATGTATTATTATCAATAAATAATTATATAATATAAGAGTTGTATTAAAGAAAATTATTAATTATTTAACATATGTGATACAATATTATCAAATTATTATACAAGTGACTTATTTTAATTTAACATAAAAAAAACTGTAGCCAATATTTTTTTATTATTTTTAGTAGTGGAGGGTGAGTCAACTCATTATCCAAATTCCAAATCCATCTATATAAAGAAAAGAATCACACTCTCTGTCCCCACAAGCCAACTCAAATCCCCCTGACCTCCTTAAAATCGTAAAAAAAATCCTTTAAAAAAAAAAATCGTCTTCAGATTTTAATTGAACATAAAAAAAAAAAACTGTAGCCATGTCTCGATATTTAACGGCATTGATATTGGTATTGTGTTTTTTAGGAATAGGGTGTGGTCAAGGCTTCAAGGTTCCATTTAGAGTGAACGATGTGCTTCCGGTGCTGCCACATCAGATATCAAGGCCACTACTGAATAATCTTCACAGTGCTGTTGATTTGTTGCCGTATTATGTCGGATCGGTTACTCCTAATAACGGCTCAATCCAATGGAAAGGTGCTTGCTTTTATGATAACAAAGCTCACCTCGACTTCACTGAAGGTGATGGTGATGGTGATGAGCCTGGCTTGGGCGGCGGCGTCCTCTATCTCAAGGTTACGTTGCTTATTTATTCTAATTTTGATTATTTTCCATTTGGTTTTGTTGTAAATATAATTTTGATTAATAATTTTTTTTTTTTTTGCCTCATGCATGGCAGACGTCTGATGCACACAGCTTGACGTGTATGGATTTGTATATTTTTGCAACGCCCTACAGGGTTACTTGGGACTACTACTTCATTGCTCGAGAACATACTTTGAAATTTGACTCTTGGGAAGAACAGGCTGAGTTAGAATATGTATGCTGATTTTTTATTATCTGTTATGTTTTTGCTAATTATTATGTTGCACGTGCGATATCTTCACTGTCCGTTGATCACAGGTAAAGCAACATGGAGTGTCTGTATTTCTCATGCCATCAGGAGTCATGGGGACCTTGCGTTCTTTAATGGATGTCTTGCCTCTGTTTACAAATTCTGAATGGGGTCAGAATGCTAACCTGGAATTCCTAGAGAAGCACATGGGCGCAACATTTGAAAAACGTCCTCAGCCTTGGCGTGCAACCATTAATCCTGAGGATGTACATTCTGGTGATTTTTTGGCGATTTCAAAGATCCGAGGTCGGTGGGGTGGATTTGAGACTCTGGAAAAATGGGTGACGGGAGCATTTGCTGGTCATACAGCAGTTTGTTTGAAGGATGAAAAGGGTAAACTCTGGGTTGGTGAATCAGGACATGAGAATGAAAAGGTAAGCATATGATAAATATATCTGGCTAGATAAGGATAAACAGAAAAAGGGTCCGGCCTAAATGAAATGATTGTTATGGAAATAAGTATGATGAGCTAACAACATATAATTGTTTGAATTCGCAGGGGAAAGAAATCATAGCGATAATTCCATGGGACGAATGGTGGGAATCAGCACTAAAGGATAATTCTAATCCACAGATAGCCTTACTTCCTTTACATCCAGATGTGCGTGCGAAGTTCAACTCTACAGCAGCATGGGAATATGCCCGGAGCATGTCAGGAAATCCATATGGTTATCATAACATGATCTTTAGTTGGATTGACACTTTGACAGACAACTATCCACCACCTCTTGATGCCCACTTGGTATGTGTTACAGTGTTAGTTTAATATGATTTACCTGCACATTGAACTTGTACTCTATATATGGAACAAAAGGGAAAGCTTTTTTTCCTAAATCCAAATTTATGTTGTAGGTTGAAGTTGGTCCTCATGCTTTAGTGCTTATAATCGCTATTCTTTCCTTAAAAATGGAATAAAGAGACTATATAATGAATCAATAAGGATTTGTGTTTTACTTTGAAATACAGGATCCAAGCGATTCATGATTGTCTGATTCTAATTGCAGGTCTTGTCTGTCATGTCTATATGGGACAGATTGCAGCCAGCAAAATCTGCAACAATGTGGAATGAAGCTCTAAACAAGAGGCTTGGAACTGAGGTACTCCGTGCTTACTCCTCAATAACTTTCCCTTTTTTGCCTTAAACTTACCTGTCAATTGAAATATGAACACTTGGAAATGTGCTTTTTAATTTTTATTTCACTGGCCTGAGATTTTTAAATTACTTAATGCACTGTATTACATTATGCATAAATAAATTGCAATTTCTCTTTCACTATCAGGATTTGGATCTCCATGGTATTCTAGATGAGATTGAAAAACGTAGCATGTCCTTTAATCAGTTACTTATCATCCCAGAAAAAGATGAATGGGTATATAGTGATGGAAAATCAACAACATGTGTTGTCTTTATCCTTGAAATGTATAAAGCAGCTGGAGTCTTTGGCCCTATTTCCAACAAGATTCAAATGACTGAATTTACTGTAAGTGTTAAATTAATGGTTAGTCCTCCATTCTTCTGTCATATGCTGCCAGTACTATTAATTCTGTCTGACATGACATTTTTTTTTTCCTGGTAACAGGTACGTGATGCATACATTCTTAAGATTTTCGAAAATAATCAAACACGCTTGCCAAGTTGGTGCAACAATGAGGATGCTAAACTCCCGTTCTGTCAGATTCTTGGTGAGTATAGGATGGAATTTCCTCAGTACAACACATTAGAGCCATATGCCAACATGAGCGAGAACTGCCCATCCTTACCTCCGAGTTATGATCGGCCACAACAATGCTGAATTTGGAATTCGTTCTGCTAGCTTGCTTGTAATTTATGTTCCCAAAAGATGCACTGTTGCTGTTAAAGCTTGTCTAATGCTATTTATCAAGCTGCAGCGATGTTGAGGCAGGGAAATCATAGAATAATTGTGTTAAAAATAAGATATTATGAAATAAATTTGGGTTTTCAGAAATGATTAAAATCTACGAGGGTGCACTAAGTAAGATAGGGTAAAATAATAAAAATCAAAAACAGAAGAAGAAATAATTAAAAAAATATTTTTTATTATTATTTAATGAATGACATATATATATATATATATATGGGAATTCGATCGAAAATTTGTTTTAAAATAATTACAGGTTACATGGAAGCTTGGGGAAGTGACATGTGCATGGATGCTTATGATGACTATCTTTCATGTTTGTGTGTTTATAACATTACGGGCTAAGAAAATGAATTAAGGTCCAACTTAAAACGATTTTTGTAAGTAAATTATTTTTAAAGAAAAGTGTTTTCTATTATTTGATTATAGCTTGAAAATATTTTTTAAAAACGATTTCATAAGTTTGACGCGTTTAATATTTTTCACAAAATATTTTCTGATAGTTAGAAGTAAGAATGGTAAAGAATTCTATATCCACGTAATTTAGGAACGCCCAATTTGAAAATACCCGAGTTCCAAAAAAAATTGGACTCGGAGGATCTAGACACCAGTATCCTGGAATCGGGTTCTGTATGAATTCTTGTACACCTTGAATACATAGGTCTGCAAAAAAAAATTCAGACCCGTGTAACAAAATTTGGGTCCTGCATGGATCCGAACCTACATATTTTTGGATATGAATCCACATAGACCTCGAAGAAGTCTAGAAATATCAGTGTAAAAAAAATTACGTACTCGGGTAGGAAATCTGGACCAGAATCCGCGGGTCTGGAACTCTTAGATATAGGTCCAGAATTTTATTAATTTTCTACAAATATAATTAAAAATGAAAATTTCCGGATTTCCGGATCCGGTTTCGATATATCCATATCCACAATGGTCCGAAATTTTCCATTCCTTGAAGTGAGATATGTAAATTTTTGACAAGAAGAAAAAAATTATGTAAACGACTTAAGGATTTATATTTCGTAAACCATTTTTTGATAAATGATTTAGTTTTTTCTTTGACCGAAAAATAATTTATATTAACTAAGTTTTCCTAACTATCCTAAAACACCTAAAGTGAAAAAAAAAAAATAATAAAAAAAAATAAAAACATTTTCTGAACAACGTTTTTTGAAAATCGTTTTAGCTGCTTCTCTTTCTCTACAAAAAGCTTCAAACTTTCTATAAAAAATAAAAAAATAAAAATGGTAGAACCTGTGACAGAGACCAAGCCCCTTGAGGAGGTGTTTGACCAACAGAACCTCCATGATACAGTGGAATTTGAAGAGTATAATGGGACCTTTATAATCCCCAAGACATTGGAGAAGACGAGATCCTGTTGTTTAGGCAACAGGTATTCCCTATAATAAGTCATCAATGGGCGTAACTTGGTGCTGTAGGGTTTAGGATCTCATCTTGAGATTCTGAGTTCGAATTTAGGGAGTAGTTCTTATAAGAACTTGAGACAGCCGGGAATTTTACATGCTCCATTTAAGTCCAAAAATGTTGGTTTGGAGGTGGGATTTCCAACTATTCCAAAAAAAATAAAAAAGCTGACCATCACTCAGCTTAATTTTCAACGAAATATGCAACAGATTGGCCATAATGCCATTACTTGTGTGATGGAGATTATTTAAAATCAACAAGCCACCGTGACTTTGAAAGAGTCTCGTCTCAGATTAGGTGGATGTTGAAATAGTTTAACATTTAAAAAGAAAAAGGTATTGATCTTCAATGCCAATATTATTGACCGGATCTTTATATTATTTTCTTGGAAACTCATGACATAATCGCTTACGCCTTAATGACTGTGAAAATAAATACTTTCTCTAAACAAAAAATGCCAAATTGTTATGAAACCCGAAACAACGTTGCATCCATTAATGGCAACACAATCAACAGAGAAAACATCAAAAAAGGAATTAAATTTGATACTGAGTTGAACTTGTGCTGTGTTTTTTATAAGTTATAATTGATACTTATTGAATAAGAATATATAATATTTAAATCCTAATCGTCTATACACTCACGATAGAAAATTATAAAAGTTGAGCACAGAAAAAAAATTGAATACTGAATCCAAATTCCACATGTAAATCCTAATTCTACACAAATAAAACAAGTTAAAAACTTGAAACAATAGCATAATCATCAAATACACAGATCAAACTGTATATAACAGATATAAAGATGTGAAGAAAATTAGAAAAATAAAGAACCAAAAGATTATTACTTATGAGAATTATTCTTGTTGCACTTGTGCTTGATCCATTTGAAACTGGCGGAGGCACCAAGCTTAGCCTTCTTCATGCCGGAAACTGCAACCTCTTTAGCTTTATCTCCGATTTTGTTCTTGTATCTAGACGATGGTTCACAACGAGCAATTTGCAACTATTGTGGGGTTATCTATAAATTTTCTGGTGGATACGGAAATATGATCAAGCACATGGAGAAACATCATCCGGTTGAATTTGGCATTGATACGACGCAGACTCAAATGGCCAGGTACGCATCATCTAGTAGAGGTACGAGTAGTGTAGATTTATTTAAATATTCTGATGCAAAAAATAGAGAAGAATTTGCGAAATTAACATGTATGGCACATCTTTCTTTAAGCTTTGGTGAAAAACTTCATTTTACTAATTACGTGCATAATGCTTTAAACCCTGCTGCATGTAGAATGACTCGAAACACAACAAAACGTCATATTTTCAAATTATATAAAGATGGTAAAATTATTTTAAATGAAATATTTAAAGAGATGAAAGGTCGTATTTCTATATGTTCTGATATTTGGAGTGACCATTGGCAAACACACTCATACATGGGTGTGACTTGTCATTGGATTGATGCATCATTTACCATGCAAAAACGACTCATTGCATTTAGAGTTTTTGATGACCAACATACTGCACATAATATTTATAGAATGATGAAGGTAATTTTTGATGAATATGGTTTAGGAGAAAAAATTTTAACAATTGGATTTGATAATGCATCTGCAAATACTGCATCCATCAATGATTTAAAAGAAATATGTCAACCAATTTAGGGGGTCGATTTTTTCATATTCGTTGTACATGTCATGTCCTAAACTTATGTGTGCAAGACGGTCTAAAATTATTATCTCCTTTCCTTGATCCTATTAAAACGGCACTTAACTGTATTTGGTCATATTCTCAAGTTAGGAGGGAATGGACCAAGTTTTGTAAAATAATGGTATTAAACCGATTAAATTTTCTAGAGATGTTCCAACACGTTGGAATTCTACTTATTTTCTTTTATGTCAAGCACTTCAATACAAAGATGCATTATGTAGTTTTTTTTCTCAACATGTTCAAAATATCACACTTTATCCTAGTCAATGGGATATTTGTGAAAGAATTTTAGATATTTTAAGGTTTTTAATGATGCTACTTTGGTTTTAGCGGTGTTTATTATCCCACTGCACATTTATTTCTTCTTGAAAGTTTGAATATTGTTGGCACTCTCGATGAACATGTTGACAGTGACAACCCTAATGATATTGTTTTGCTCGAAGCCATTACTGTTATGAAGGTAAAATGGTTGAATTTTTTAGAGAAATTCATTTACTTTATCTTATTGCTGCTGTTTTTGATCCTAGATTTAAATTAGAAGGTTTGAATGGTGGTTTACAAGCTTACTATGGTTATTTATGAATATTAGATGACATTGATATTACGAGCATAATGACGAATTTAAGAAGTGATTTAATTATTTTATTTAATGATTATATTGTAAGATATAACTTAGGAACAATAGGTCAATCTAGTAGCGAACCGGTAATTCAACCAAGACTTAGCGCAGGGGATCGTTGGTTATTGCAACGAAATAAAAAATCTAGGGATACGACAACAACTAATAACCCTGAATTAGATAATTATTTATCTACAAATTTTGAGTTTTCTAATGAAAGTTTATGCAGTAAAAATTTTAAAATCCTTGAATGGTGGAACCGGCATCAAAATATATATCCTGTTTTATCTATTATTGCTAAAGAGATATTGGCAGCACCTATTTCCACCGTTGCGGTTGAGCAAGCCTTCAGCTTGGGAGGTAATATATTGCAAGCTAGGCGATCTTCATTACATCCAAGCACTCTAGAAGCAACAGCTTGTGTGGATGATGGACTCGAGCTGATCTGAGACAATAAGAAGATGCCCCCGATGATTTTGAAGATTTGTTCGATAATGCTTCTGCAACAAGTGCAAGCGGAAGCTGCGGACCCGAGCCGAAGGATCAACTGATAATGATGATTGATAAATGTAAAATTATAATTTACAAAGGGGATATGTCTTAAACTTGTAATGGAACTACGTGAGCTTTGATTCCTCTCACCTTTGGAGGATACGTAGGCAACTTAAATTTTAAAAAATTTAAGCTCAAGCTCTTCAATGTAATAAATTTTTTTTTATTTATAAATTTAATCTCATTTTTTTAATTAATAAATTTTTTTTTATTTATAAATTTAATCTCATTTTTTTAATTAATAATTTTTTTTTATTTAATGATTTGACTCCTCTTATTTTTTATTTTAATTAATTAAAAAAAAATAAAATAAACCGAACCGAACCGGAACCGAACCGTTCGGTTCCGGTTCGGTTCGACTTTCCGGTTCCACTTAAGTGTGGAACCGGAACCGAACCGGAAACCGGCCGGTTCGGTTCGGTTCCGAACCGGAACCGAACCGCCGGCCGGGTCTAGTCTTCAGGGGTATCACAATTAGCAGTGGGGTTGATGTTTTGGTTACAGTCCCATTGATCAGCCCATGTGTTTCCATTAATAGAACCCATTGTTCACAGAATTGGGTTCTTCGGCCGATCGGGGGATCCGTTCTTATGCTAACGGGTTGTTCTCTCAAAATATGAGAGGATGTAATGTTTTGTGTTTGTGTTTGTGTTTGTGTTTGGGTTTGGGTTTGGGTTTGGGTTTTATCATTAGAATATTTTCAACGCTCTCTGTAAACTAAATTTATCCTTACAAAAGTTGAAAGTTTTGTTCTAGTCGGTAATTTTTTATTTCAAAAAAAAAAAAAAAAAACTGCTTGTAATTATCCGGTTTTCACAAAAGATAGTTGTTTGATCTTTATTTTCTCCTTGCTAAAAATGTCATTGGTAGACTATTGATATTGAGTTCGTTCTTGTATGCTACTTTGCTAATACGTTTAGGATCTCATATTGAGATTTTGGATTCGAATTCAATGAGTGCGTTTCTTGTAAGAGCCTGAGACAGTCAATGATTTTACCTGTTCCGCTTAAATCCGGAATGAATGATTTAACGGTCGAGTTTCCAACGATTTCAAAAAAAAAAAAAAGTGTTACAGTTTGAAATCATAAAAAAACAGTCAATGATAATTGCTATCAATTTATTTATCTGTTAAAATGTCACATTACAAATTAAACAATGTGTTTTTTGTAATTAATGTTATAATACTGTATACAAAATAAAGTAATAAAATTTTATTATAAATTCAAATAGTAAAAATATTTTTTTAAAAAAAAAATAAAATGGTAAAAGTATCATTATTAATTTTTTTTACTGTAGTTACAAATATTACAAATATTTCGGTAGTTACAAGGAAATCTGAATTAAGCTAATCTTAGAAGCAGACCTTCTCGGCAAACCCTGATAGCACGACAGACCTACACGAGCAGACCCTGGTGAGTTAAAGCAGACTCTGGTGCAGACCCTGAAAGCATACCCTGAAGGCAGACCCTGGAGCAGACCCTGACGATGAAGGTGTGTCTGCCTCTGACTCTGAATTTAGCCCATGACTCTGACGAAGCTGCGTTTGCCTATGAAATGAGAATCTGATGAAGCTGAAGGCGAGCCTCTGATGCGATGACACTGACACAGATGAAAGCTTCTGCCTCTGATCAAATCAGCGTCTGACCGAACCACTGAATGCGAAGAACGAGCCTCTGACCGAACCTCTGAATGCCAGAACCGAATCACAGCTTCACTTTTCCGAGGATTGTTGATGACAACAATCTCCTTAAAAAAAATTTGTCCCCCACCGTAGGTGCAGTAGAACGTGAGACAATTGTTTCCCAAGATGCAACGGATTCAAACAAGTATGGGCACCACCAAACTTGTTTCCAGCGAACTATAAAGTGTTTGAACTCTCTTTACAAAAACAAAGAAAAAACCGAGAAAGAGCAAAGTGCCTTTGTTGTTGTGTGTGTTCTGCGTGTACTCTATGTAAAAACGAAAACACTGCACTGCTCACCTTAAAAATGATTTAAACATGCCAATTAATTACATTAGTGGGAGACCTTACACTTGATGTAACCCCCAAATTAATTTAATAGGATTAAATTAACTGTTATGGAACTTAAAAAGGCTTGGAGAAATAAAGAGACTTGCAAAAATTGGCTGGGTCGGGCCCGCACAAATTAGTCTGGCATTCATGTACGCAGGACACGCGGGTGCACACGAGCCAAGCCAGTTTGGATTTTGATTTGCACCCCCCCTGCGCGCGCACGTAGAGAGAGTCTCTATCCTTATAACTCTTACCCATCTACATATGAGCAATCTTATATAAGCACAACTTCTCTCTAATAGCTTTCCCATGTGGGACAATCACACTTCTCTTTATTTTCCAACACCAATTGGTGAACTTTGAGCAACAATTTCTCATTCACCCAAGCACCATTTTAAGCATATGAATATACCATTTCGAACTACTCACGGAGGAGTATCTAAATCATTCAATAAAAATCACTAACACGAAGTGGATCATGCTTAAAATTGAGCCTCAAAATGCTTACTCATAAGCATTTTCCAACAATCCCCCACATGAATGAAATTGGCGAAAAACGTCAAATAAAATTATTTTATAAAACATTTTATTTTGACCTAGAAGAGTTCAACGGTTCAACACCTGCATAGGATAGGTAGGCCTCAGCCTTTGAACATTTCCTTGTGAAAATATATCTCATTTACTGGCTGATAGTGGACGCGATGTCATTGAACTGTACTGCAGTTCATGTAAATGGAGAACATATATCACACAGATGTTTTTCCTAACACATATGAGTTCTCATTATTATGTTCATTTTGGCCATGAACATCAACCTGGTTATGCAAGAGTTTATAAGAATTGTGCCCCGTACAATTCCCTTTGAAGCGGCCACATTTCTCTCTCACATAGGTGATTTCTTATTTAAGAGTATCTCGTAATACTCTGCTCGGATTCCCGACGTATAAGAATCATTAAAAGCCTTTGTTTAACCTCTATCCATACGAGCATCACTGTTTCATTTCACCATAAGAATGGACTAGATGGTAACCCCCACAGTGAACCAATTATGTCTTTTACGAGTAGGTTGTCCTATTGAACCTAGATCTTGGGATCTCCATTCATCAAGGTTGGGTTTTCCTTCGTAATAAACATTTATCTAATGGGCTTTAGTCTCATTCCCCTCGATGATTTCACAACTAACTCTATGTTTAACCCTTTGGTTAGCGGATCCGCAATGTTATCCTTTGACTTTACATAGTCAATCGAAATAACTCCAATAGAGAGTAATTGTCTAATGGTATTGTGTCTACTACGAATATGTCTAGACTTACCATTATACATATTGTTATGTGCCCTTCCAATTGCAGATTGACTATTGCAATGAATGCAAATTGTTGACACTGGTTTAGGCAAACTTGGAATATCCTCTAAAAAATTTCGAAGTCATTCTGCTTCTTCAGCACACTTATCTAATGCAATGAATTCCGATTCCATTGTAGATCTGGCTATCACAGTCTGTTTGGAGGATTTTCATGATACAGCTGCACATGCTAGTGTAAACACATAGTCACTGGTAGACTTTGAGTCTTTCATGTCAGATATCCAATTAGCATCACTGTATCCTTCGACTACAGCTGGATATCTATGATAGTGCAACCCATAATTATGAGTAAAACGTAAGTACCTGATTACTCTTATTATTGTTTTCCAGTGATCAACCCATGGATTACTCGTATATCTGCTGAGCTTGTTTACTGTACAGGCTGTATCAGGCCTTGTACAACTCGATAAGTACATCAAACTCCTGATCACTCTAGAGTATTCTACTTGAGATATATCATCTCCCTTATTCTTTGATAGGTGTAGACTCACATCTAAAGGAGTTCTAGCCACAGCAGAATCATCATTGTTGAATTTACCAAGAATCTTGTCCACATAGTGCGACTGATCAAGAATTAGTCAATATGGACTTCTCGAGATCTTTATTCCCAGAATGACATCTGCTAGACCCATGTCTTTCATGTCAAACTTAGATTTCAACATATTCTTGGTGGATTTCACCATTTTAACATTACTCCCGACAATCAATATGTCATCAACGTAAAGACATAAAATGAAATAGCGAACTTCTATCTCTCTGATATAAATACACTTATCACATTCATTGATTGTGAAACCATTTGCCAACATGGTGTCGTCAAACTTTTTATGCCACTGTTTCGGAGCTTGTTTCAATCCATACAAGGATTTTACTAACTTGCAGACTTTCTTTTCTTGTCCTGGAGCTATAAAGCCTTCAGGTTGTTCCATGTAAATTTCTTCATCTAAATCTTCATTCAGAAAGGTTTTTTTCACATCCATCTGATGTACCTCAAGATTGCGCAAAGCTGCAATCGCTAGTATCATCCTTATGAAATTTATTCTTGTTACATGAGAATAAGTATCAAAGTAATCAAGACCTCACGTTGTCTGTAACCTTTAATTACAAGTCTTGCTTTGTACTTGTCAATTGATCCATCTGCCTTCATTTTCCTTTTGAAAATCCACTTGGACGCTAAAGGTTTACATCCTGAAGGAAGATTCACTAACTCCCAGGTGTGATTTTATAAAATGGATTCAATTTCATTATTGATGGCATCTTTCCACAAAGCACCATCAGCTGACCTAACAGCTTCGTTATAGCTTTGAGGATAATTCTCTAGCAAAAATGTCAGAAAATCTGGACCAAATGATTTTTCCGTTCTAGCTCTTTTGCTACGTCTTGGTTCAAGTTCAACAACTTGTTGATCCTCTGGAACATTTATGTGTTCTTAGTCCTGACTATTTTCAATGATAGTCTCATGTGCCCGTTTGTGCACATTTGAATTCGAATTAGTTTTACAGGGAAAAACGTATTCGAAAAAGGATGCATTCCTCGACTTCATTATCGTATTCTTATGAATATCTGGTACATTAGACTCATTCACAAGAAATCGATAAGCATTACTGTTATGTGCATATCTTATGAAAATGCAATCAACAGTTTTTGGTCATATCTTCACCTTCTTATGTGGAGGAATGACTACTTTGGCAAGACACCCCCACACTCGTAGGAATTTATATGAAGGTACTCTTCATTTCCACATTTCATAAGGAGTTTTCCTTACTTCTTTCCGTGATACCTTATTTAAAAGGTAATTAGCTGATAAGACAGCTTCTCCCCACATATTCTGAGGTAAGCCATAGTTGATTAACATAGCGTTCATCATCTCTTTCAAGGTACAATTCTTCCGTTCCACAATCACATTGGATTGAGGTGAATAAGAAGCTGTGGTTTGATGTATGATTCCATTTTATTCACAAAGTGATTCAAAAGGAAAAACATATTCACCACCACAATCACTTCTTAACTCATTAATTCTTTTATTCAGTTAGTTCTCAACTTCATTCTTATAGAGAACAAATTTCTCTATAGCTTCGTCCTTGTTTTTCATCAAATACACATAGAAAAATCTTGTGCAATCATCAATAAAGGTAATAAAATATTTATTACTGCCTCTCGATTGTAAAATCACATACATCGGTATGAATTAGATCAAGTGGTTCAGAGTTTCTTTCAATACTATGAAAAGATGATCTTGTTAGTTTTGCCTCAGCACAAGTATCACACTTATGTTTGTTATCAATTTTAAAATTGGGAATGTGATTCATGTTAATTAATTTTCGCAATGAATTAAAATTAACATATCTTAATCTACCATGCCAAGATTAGAGTACTCAACAATATAAGCATAAGAACTAGCTTTATTGATATTTTTGGGTTTAACAACCATTACATTGAGCTTAAATAGCCCATCAGTTACATACCTTTTTCCCACATGCATCCCATTCTTAGTCAAAACTACTTTATCAGACTCGAACACCATCCGGAATCCATGCTTGTTCAGAAGCGATCCAGACACAAGATTCTTCCGTATTTCAGGTACATACAAAACATTGTTCAAAGTCAACTTTTTCCCAGATGTCATCTTCATAATCACCTTTCATTGACCTTCAATCTCAGACGTTGCTGAATTTCCAATGAATATTTTTTCCCCATTACCAGCATGCTCAAATGAAGAAAACATGCTCTTGTCCGAGCACACATGTCGAGTGGCACCAGTGTCAATCCACCACTCTCTTGGGTTAGAACCCACCAGATTCACCTCAGAAACTACAACAGAAATGCTAATGTCTGAAACATCTCGAGACATGTTTTCCATCACATTAGCCTCTTGATTCTTTTTCTTCTTCGGCAGTCTGCACTCAGAAGACTTGTGACCCATTTTATCACAGTTGAAGCATCTTCCTTGAAATTTTGATTTCTTGGAAACTCCTCCTTTAGGACCCATCTTTGACCCTTTGTTCTTGAGGTTTTTGTTCTTATGGCCATGTTCAACAACATTTACCTTGGCCTCATTAGAGATTCCTCTCTTGTCAGATACTCGGTTATCTTCCTCAATTCTCAGCTTAAGAACCAAGTCTTCAATGCTCATTTATTTTCGCTGATGCTTTAGATAATTCTTGAAATCTTTCCAACCAGGTGGTAGTTTCTCAATTATCTAGGCTACTTGGAAGGTTTCACTTAAACTCATTCCCTCATCATGAATTTCTGCTAGAATAATCTGCTGTTCTTGTACTTGGCTTAACACAGTTTTGGAATCAACCATTTTAAAATCTAGGAAACGGCCTACGATAAATTTCTTAGTACCGGCATCCTCAGTTTTATATTTTCGATCCAAATATTCCCAAAACCTTTTTGCTGTTTTCATTTTGACGTACACATTGTACAAGGAATCACTTAGCTCATTCATCACATAATTCCTACATAGGAATTCAGAATGTTTCCAAGCATCGATCGCACTGATCACTTGGATATCAATCTCACCCTCCGTGGGTACAAGAGCATGTTCATTTAGGAACCTCGCAAGGTTCAACATGGTCAAGTAAAAGAACATCTTCTGTTGCCACCTTTTGAAATTCTGACCAGTGAATTTTTCAGATTTTTCTGCAGCAGGATTGACATGGCTCACATGTCAAACAGGTTGTCTAGCCCTAGAGGTAGTAACACTTTGGCCAGCCACAGCGGCTGTCATATTAAGCCTAGAGGCTAAGTTGGCCAGCCGAAGAGGCTGCCATTGCACTTTGGTCAGCCACGGGGGCTGCCACAACATTCTGGCCAGTCAAAGAGGCTGCCATATTTGGATCTACTGTGTTTGGACTGATTTCCATATCCACATAGACGAATTTTTTTTAAGACTGTAGTTACAAATATTACAAATATTTCGGTAGTTATAAGGAAATTCGAATTCAGCTAATTTCAGCAGCAGACCTTCTCGGCAAACCCTGGTAGCACGACAGACCTACACGAGCAGAACTTGGTGAGTTAAAGCAGATCCTGGTGCAGACCCTGAAAGCATACCTGAAGGCAGACCCTGGAGCAGACCCTGACGATGAAGGTGTGTCTGCCTCTGACTCTGAATTTAGCCCCAGACTCTGACGAAGCTGCGTCTGCCTATGAAATGAGAATCTGATGAAGCTGAAGGCGAGCCTCTGATGCGATGACACTGACACAGATGAAAGCTTCTGCCTCTGATCAAATCAGCATCTGACCGAACCACTGAATGCGAAGAACGAGCCTCTGACCGAACCTCTGAATGCCAGAACCGAATCACAGCTTCACTTTTCCGAGGCTTGTTGATGACAACAATCTCCTTAAAACAAATTTGTCCCCCATCGTAGGTGCAGTAGAACGTGAGACGATTGTTTCCCAAGATGCAACGGATTCAAACAAGTATGGGCACCACCAAACTTGTTTCCAGCGAACTATAAAGTGTTTGAACTCTCTTTACAAAAACAAAGAAAAAACCGAGAAAGAGCAAAGTGCCTTTGTTGTTGTGTGTGTTCTGCGTGTACTCTATGTAAAAACGAAAACATTGCACTGCTC